>CAUYQV010023670.1:0-23134 GCA_963574575.1 Galagoides demidoff | reverse complement strand
GCACCTGTGGTCCCAGCTACTTGGGAGGCTGAGGCAGGAGACTCGCTTGAGCCCAGGAGTTGGAGGTTGCTATGAGCTGTGATGCCATGGCACTCTACCCAGGGGGATAGCTTGAGGCTCCGTCTCAAAAAAAAAAAAGATGAAGACATACTGCTGTCGTAGGTGTTGTCGTCTTTTTTTTTTTTTTAACCTACTTTCAATCCAGTATCTATTACAATCTTTCACTAAAGCTGATGCATGTATTGCTAATTAATCTGTCAGGAATCTCTAATGCATTTGACTACTTCCACCTTACTTAACTACTCTGGACTCTGCTTCCATAATCATCTGCTACCAGTATTCATTCTTCTTTGCAGGCTGCTCATTCTTAGTCCCCTTTTCACTTCTTTTACCCAAATCTTAAATGTGGCATTCTAGGAGGTTCATTTTTTCTAATTCCCCACTCCCAGGTCCTTGTATCTACTCACGTGAGTTTCATGTACATTTATGTATGTCTATGAATCCCTAAATTTTACCTTCAGTTCAGACCTCCCTACTGAACTCCAGGGCCATAGTCCATCTGTTTCACTGATATCCAATTGTATATTTTATGGACATCTCAAACTCATTATATCCTAAGTAGAACCTCAAGTTTTCTCTCAAACCACTTCCTTCTTCAGTGTTCCCTATCTTAATTATATGTTATACCTAGCTGCTCATGGGAGAAACCTATCATTGATAATCTTCATCTTCCAAGCCATAGACAATCACCAAGTCCAGTTTATTATTCTAAATGTATCTCAAATATGTCATTTTGTCTCCTTCAGCACTGCCACCTTCCTAATTCAAGTCACATAATCTCTTGCTTGGGTTTTATTCTTTTCTCTGTTGACTACACATACTTCTGTACGCTTCAATCTATTCTCTACATAGCAGAGCGATTGTTTAAAATGTCACATCTGAATACATCAGTTTCCTGCCTAAAACTCTTTAATAGCTTCTTATTGTCCTTAGGATAAAATCCATAATTCTTAGTGGCCTGCAGTACCCCAATGTTATGCCTAGCTAATTTTCCAGACTCATCCCAAGAAAGTGAAATTAATGCTAACAAGAAAAACATTAGCAGCCAATAATGATTAAGACTTTGCATACTGGCTGTACATGGTTTTATAACATTGTTGACTATTATTTTTCTAAATTTTTTCAACAAAGATGGGGTTTTAAAAACATATCGACCAGTTGATTCTAAAACTAGTTAATATAATAAATATAAAAGTAAAACTTTTTTATAAAGCATAGGTATAAGGTAGAGTTTAGAGCATTTTACTTGTTGGGTGAATAAACTAGGCGATCATGTTGGTCCATGTCATTTTAGTCAGAAACAAGATGTGGTGTGAGTGTCAAGTAACAAGGCTTATTTTCTTGCTCCTAAACTAACTGAAGGCACTTTTGAAAGACTTAAGATACTATTTGTGCAATGGTAGCATCATTCACGTAGAAAAGCTATGTGGTCCCCTAACATGAATACTCAATAATTAACATTTTCAGCTGAAGTTACCTATATGAGTAAGAAACTGAAATAGATAGGCTATAACATCCCTTTAAACTAATTTACATTTCATCCTCTCCCCTTTTCCTATTCCCTACTGCATACAAATTAACTAATTTTGTTGCAGATAATCATTTTCTTCCAGAAAGCATTTACCTTAATTCCTTTTCTCATTTTGCACTCTTACCTAGTTACTCAAGGAAATTTTCGGTCTCCTATAATTCTTATTTTTTCTCTCTTTGTGCCTTATTTTTTCTTTCTTCATCCTCTTTTTTATCCATGCTTTTTCCAGAAAGAAAATGTTGGTATTAGAAACATACTGAAGTCAGAGACCCAGATTTGAATTATAGTGCCATCATTGGTCATATTACTTGACTTCTCTCAGCTGTAGTTTCTTTTCTTTTTTCTTTCACCCTCTGTAGAGTGCTATAGCATCATAGCTCACAGCAACCTCAAACTCTGGGGCTCAAGAGATCCTCTTGCTTCAGCCTCCCAAATAGCTGGGACTATAGGCACTCTGCCACAACACTTGGCTAGGTTTTCTATTTTTTTTTCAGTAGAGACATAGGTCTCACTCTTGCTCAGGCTGGTCTGGAACTCCTGATTCAAGCACTCAACCTACCTTAGCCTCCCAGACTAGGGATTAAAGGCCTAAGCCACTGCACCCAGCCTTAGCTGCAGTTTCTTAATCAAGATTAGGTATCTAGACATGATTATAGGTATAACCTTACCATGTTATTGTGATAATTAAATAAGGCAACATGTCTAAGATACCAAACAGTGCATAGCACAGAGTTTGTGGTTAATAAAATACCCTTTCCTCTTGCCTTTTCTTCATTCCATTATGAATCCTTAAAAAAAAAAAAAGAGTATTATAAAAATAATGCCTCCTAATGTCAGATATGCAAGGGAATGGAAAAACACAAATTTGGAGGTTCCTAGACATATTTAAGAACCAAGCTTAGCAACTTCCAATATTTTTGTTTTGTAGTGCATGTTGAACGTTTACAACATGATGTTATAGGATGCATACAGATAGTAAAATAGTAGTGTAGTGAAGAGGGAAGCAAATGAATGTATCTTTCATCTCAGATAGTTACTTTTTCAAATAAGAGCTAAAATCTACTTATTTGACATGAATCCTTAATTTAATATGATATTATTAACTATAGTTTTCGTGATGTACCTTAGATCTCTAGACTGACTTATCCTATGTATCCACTACTTTGTATCCTTTGACCTACATCTCTCTATTTTATATCCTGGACCTGCCCTACTTCTGGTAATCACTGTTTTATTTTCTATCTCTATATTTGACTTCTTGTTTTTCTTTTAAGAGTTCATATATTAGTGAAATCGTGTAATTTTCTTTCTGGTTTATTTCATTAGTATTGCAGCATAATATCTTCGAGCTCCATCCATGTTGTGGGAAATGACCGAGTATCTTTTTTTAAGTCTGAATAATACTCCATTGTGTGTATATATATGTGTGTGTGTATGTATATACACACCATATTTGTTTTCCTCATTTGTCTATCAATGACGCTTAGGTTTTTTCCATATCTTGGCTACTATAAATAGTACTGCAGTGAACATGGGAGTACAGATATCTTTATGAGGTAATGATTTCATCTCCTTTGGGAAATACCCAGAGAAAGAATTGCTGAGTTGACTTGGTGCTCATAGCTCAGTGGTTAGAATGTCAGCCATATACACTGGGCCTGGTGAGTTCGAACCTGGCCTGGGCCTCCTAAACAACAATAACAACTACAACAACAAAATAGCCAGGTCCCAGCTACTTGGGAGGATGAGGCAAGAGAATCACTTGAACCCAAGAATTTGAGGTTGCTGTGAGCTATGACACTATGGCACTCTACCAAGGGTGACACAGTGAGACTCTGTCTCAAAAAAAAAAACAAAAGAATTGCTGAGTTGGTCATATGGTAATTATATTTTTAGTATCTTTAGGAACTTCCAACCTGCTTTCCATAATGGCTACACCAATTTGCATTCCCACCAACAGTGTGCTAGTGTTCCTTTTTCTCTACACCCATGTAAACTTGTTTTATCTTTTTGATAATAACTACATTAACAGATGTGAGGTGATAGCTCCTAATGACTTTCTTTAGTTTTCATTTCCTAATCATTAGTAACATTGAGCACCTTTGACCATGCAGGCCATTTTTATGTGCTCTTTGGAGAAATGTCTGTCAAGCTCCTTAGCTCATTTTTTAATTGGGTTAGTTATTTTTCTGCTATTAAGTTGTAATAGTTCTTTATAAGTTTTGGATATTAGCCCCTTATCAGATATGTGGTTGGCAAATATTTTTTCCCACTTTATAGATTGCCTTTTCATTTTGTTGATTGTTTTATTTGCTGTGCTAAAGCTTTTTAGTTTGATGTAGTCCCATTTATTTTGCTTTTGGAACCTGAGCTATTGGTATCCAAAAAATCATTGCCAAGGCCAACATCCAGAATCTTTTTCCCTGTGTTCTCTTCTAGGAATTTTACAGCTTTGGGTCTTACATTTGAGTATTTTATTTATTTTTGAATTGATTTTTGTATATAATATAAGAATCCAATTTCATTATTTTTCATGTGGCAATCCAGTTTCCCCAGCACCATTTATCAAAGAAATTATCTTTCCCTCTTCTGTCCTCTTGGTGCCCTTGTCAAAAATTAATTGACTGTATATGTTTAGACTTATTTCTGGGCTTTCTATTCTGTTCTATTGGTATATATTTCTGTTTTTATGTCTGTGTCATACTGTTGGTTACTGTAGCTTTATAGTATGATTTTAAATTGGGAAGTTGGTACCTCTAACTTTCTTTTTCTTTCTCAGTATTGTTGTGGCTAATTGGGATTTATTGTGATTCCACATGGATTTTAGGATTGTTTATTCTGTTTCTGTAAACAATGCCATTGGAATTTGTGCTTTGGGTAGTAGGGACATTTCAACCATATTAATTCTTCCAGTTCATAGACTTAGAATATCTTTCCATTTATTTTTACCTTCTTTACTTCTACCATTATTTTATAGATGTCATTATACAAATCTTTCACCTCCTTGGTTAAATTCATTCTAAGTATTTTTTCAATGTTACAAATAGGATTTTTAAGGATTTCTTTTTTTGGTGCATCAGTATTTATGGATAGGAATGCTACTGATTTTGTAGCCCTTGTTGATTTTTTATCCTGCAACTTTTACTGAATTTTTTTATGAGTTCTGACAGGTTGGGTTTTTTTTTTGTTTGTTTGTTTGTTTTTTGTGGCATCTTTGGGTTTAGATCATGATATATCCTAAGAGTGGCTCTAGTTTCAAGATGGTGTTGTGCAGTATCAGCTTGGACCACAGGGAGTAGGACATTAGGCTCCTTCTCTGGAGTAGTGCATCAGTGTGAACTATAGGCAGCTCCCTACCCTGAGCACAGGGTCTGTGAAGACTGCAGTAGTGACGACTGCAAATGTCCACGGAGGTGATAGGGGTTCCTGGGGGAATCTGCTTACCATTTTCTCCTGGTTTCAAGCTGATTCCGACTAGGGGATGAGATGATAGAAGAAATGTGTTTCCTTCCCTCCCCTATGTGGCCATCCTGAGTTTCTGTACTTCCAGGATTTTCACTGTTCCTCTTACTGAACTCTGATACTTTCCTTTACTCACTCTAGTCAGAACGTAGTTATTTATTCGTTGTTTTGGTCTTTTGTGGGGGAGGTGTGGGATGAATGTTAGGCATCTCTTTTTGGCCATCTTGCTTCCTCCTAACCTAGTTTTCTTTATGTACCATATCTTAAAGGAAAGTAAACAACTGTTTTTATTTCTATCTTTTTTGGCTTTCTAGTGAGATTATAGAGTTTTAAAAATTGTTATTCCTTACAAATATTTTTTAGGTAAATTATGGGAATAGACCTTTACATTCTGATTCATGAGCATAATCACCATTTATAATTTTTTCTTCCCTGTGGAAAATGAGTTTTCTATTCTTGATTTAAAAAGTGAGCTTTAATGTTACAGCTGATAAGTTTGGGACTTATGAATATGAAAGTTAGATATTCTCTACTTAAAGATAGTTTTCAATATGTTTTGAATATATTTTGATATCCCTAATTTAAAATAATTAATAAACTATTTTGGAGTTTTCTGATGCTACTGGGAGCAACTCAGTAATATTATGGTATTTTTACATAGGTTACAGAAGTGTGCATACTCCATAAGAGATTCAAAACTGAGAGGTAGGTTTAGAAATAATTTTTGAATAGCATTTTTAGATACAGATAAAAAGAGTCAATTGCTGATGAAATATTAGCAGTAACTAACAAGTGGTCAATTCTATTACAGATTTCTTAATACATGGTGTTGGTTATCATCATGCTGGCATGGAGCTGTCGGATAGAAAAGTAGTTGAAGGAGCTTTTACTGTTGGAGATCTACCAGTTCTTTGTAAGTCAAGCATTCTTGTGGATATTATAAAATAATTTGGAAAATTATTTTTAAGAGAAAATTTAAAAAGTGTTAAGTATCTTACTTTTTCCTGAGAATCTAAAATTACGTAATTACCCATGCATGTATATGCTACAGTCAATTCTTTGGCAGCTTTGTGGTTTTTTCTCATGTTATTAAGCATAGTGAAATTTGAAAATAAGAATTTAATAGTTTTTGGTTGTATTATTTTAAATTATAATGTTCTTTTTTTTCCTTTTCTAAATTTCTTATACATGAATTTTAATTGCTTTTATAAGAATGTGTCCTTTATAAGAAAAAATCTTCCTGAAGCAATAGAGTTATATAGCTTGAAATTACTATGCCTTGTTCTGATACAGTTACTACTAGTACTTTAGCAATGGGAGTAAATTTGCCTGCTCACCTAGTAGTTATAAAATCTACAATGCATTATGCTGGAGGAATGTTTGAAGAGTACAGTGAAACAGATATTCTACAGATGATTGGTAGAGCTGGACGACCTCAAGTAAGTGTCAGTAACTTTGTTTTTTTGTAACTTATTTAAAGACATGGTAAAACTAAAACATTTTTGTGTATTTTTTTGATTAGAATTTCTTAATTAGATTAGGTTTAAAAATAATATTAACAGAGAAAATGTACCTGGGGGAGGAATAAAATTAAAATAGGACTCACCAAGTGAGGCATACTTCCTTTACTCCCTCTGGATACTGGCATTGGCTGATGAAGGGACGGCTCATTATGAATGAGTATGCTGTTAAAGGTCTTTCTGGTTTTGAGGTTTTTTTTGTTTTGTTGGCGTCATGCATGGGGCAATTTTTCATTGTATATGACTGTAATGTACGTTACAGAACGTGAAGCATCCCTAGGTATTGTGACAGTTAAAACAGCCCACATACATTTCAAAACATATTCCTCTGATGAACACTTGAATGAAGAAGTCATTCAGATAAATACTAAGGCACATTCAAGAAGAATATATTTTCAAAGAGTGTCAAAATATGATGTTATACAAATTTATACTTTTGTAGAATAAATAAGATACGTAAACTACATAAATCGTATAACTCTTATTCTGTTTTTGTAGAATAAATCAGATATGTAAACTACACAAATCATATAACTCTTATCCAGAGTTTGTTTCTATTTTAACATTTGCCAAAATTATGTTAAATTGAAACCAAAGTAGTATTTACAGCTATATTATTGGAAAGTTTTTTTAAATTAAACTTTCGGTTAAAATTCAAATACAGTTTATTTTAGGCCTTTTTGCACTGTTATTTAAGCCAAGGGGAATGTTTACTATAAAATTAAAGTCTTTAGTTATTGAAGAGAGCTGGTACCAAGCAAGATGTGCTCTTTACTACTTTCTCTATGTGTTTTTTTTCCAGTTTGACGCTACAGCTACTGCAGTTATTATGACTCGATTAAATACAAAAGAAAAATACATTCAGATATTAGCTTGTAGTGACACTGTAGAAAGCAGGTAATATAGAAAATATTTCAAGAAGATAATCGTGCTAATATAGCCTGGTTTTTTTTTTTTTTAATACATTAAAAGGAACTTTGGTTCAAAGACTTTTTAAGGCCATTTTCTTGTAGGGAATTTTGTAGTTCTTTTTAAGAAGATGATTTTATTCAGTGGTGTTTCATTAGCATGTTTTCTTGTTTATAACATGGCTAATTTATAATAAAGCCCTATTAATTATTAGTATATTATAACCTATATCTTAAATTTTAAAAATTTATAATTACTAATTTATAGTAAGAGGAGAAACACCATTTTTACATTTTTAAAATTTGTTTGATAATAAGAGAAAGAAGGCCAGGCATGGTGGCTCATGCTGTAATCCTAACACTTAGGGAGGCCTGTGAGAGGATTGCTTGAGGCCAGGAGTTTAAGATCAGTCTGAGCAACATGGTGACAGCCCATCTCTACAGAAAAATTAAAAAATAAAAATTAGGGTGTGGTGGCAGGTGCCTATAGTCCTAGCTACTCAAGAAGCTGAAGCCAGGAGGATAGCTTGAGCCCAGGAATTGCAGATTGCAGTTAGCTATGGTGCCATTGCCTTCTAGCCTGGGCAACAGAGTAAAACCTTGTCACTAAAGAAAAACAAAAAACAAAAAAAAAAACAAAGAGAGGCAATCTGGGGCCTTTTAGTAAAGTATTTGATTTATTTTCTCTTGGAGAAAATAGGATATAATTCATCCTCAATTCTTTTTTAAAGTAATAATCTGTCTTCTAGAGTTAAGTAATAGAAATCTCAAGTCTTTATGGTTTTCTTTTATGTTTTTGGAAGTTATATTTTATGAATTATTAAAGTAGCCATGAGTATATTATATATTACTAAAGTTAAAAAAGTCAGAGTTACGTTATTGAAATGCATAGTAGTAATGCTGTTTTTTTTTCTATTAGTTTACACAGACATCTCATTGAACATTTAAATGCAGAAATAGTATTGCATACCATCACAGATGTGAATATTGCCTTGGAATGGATACGGTCAACCTTTCTTTATATCAGAGCCTTGAAAAATCCATCTCATTATGGTTTGTTTCTTTGATTTGGAAGTAATTTTTTCAAGCCAACTAGGCCTGTATTTGTACCATTTGGTTTCAGAATAGATTACACAAACTAATAAGTAACAGAAGCAAAAGGTAACAATAGTCACAAATACATTTAGAGGCAAGAGTAGGTAAAAGTGAGAAATCTTTGTTTTAGTTCTACTAGGAGTGCCAAAAAATGCATACACATTTAAAGAGATCTTGTTGGAAGTTAAATTGATCATTTCTAAAAAGGGTACGAATTGCGGGTAAAATGAATGTGCATAGGATGTCTAGGTACACTTGACCAGTTCTTCAAAAAGTAATAAACAGATAACATCACTTAAAATGTATATATATATTTTTGGCACCCTCTGTATTCTTTCAGTGAGGTTTGAAATCAACATTAAAGAAAAACTTAACCTAGTAGAAAAAAATTAACTCTAATAAAAATAACAAAAATACCTAAATCGGGGCAGCGCTGGTGGCTCAAAGGGGTAGGACGCCAGCCCTATATGCTGGAGGTGGCGGGTTCAAACCCAGCCCCGGCAAAAAACTGCAAAAAAGAAAAAAATGTCTAAATCATTTTTTAAAAAGTTTGAAAAAGCCTTAAGTTTTCTCTGTACTTAACTGTTCAACCATCTACTTAGTTTGAATTTGTGATGGTTATTTTTCAATTTCTGCTGTGTAATTTTAATACTGCTTCTAAAGCCAGCATACATCTACTTATGTTGTTTCTAGAGGTTTTTTTTCATGTAGTACAGGGTATTCTTGGGTTTGCTGAGTGTCAAATTAAAACCTGACTCATTATAATACCATTCTAACATGCTCAGGTTTTAAACTTTCAGATATTCAAGGATAATATAAGCCTGATAGCCTAGTATAAGAATTGCCTATATAAATATCTATATTATTTAAAAATTTATATTTCAACTAGGTAATATATTTACTTAGTTCAAAAACTATATAGTATAAGAATATATACAACTAAGTCTTCCATGTCTATCCCTATCCACACAGTTGTTCAGTTCCCATTTCTCTCTTTTCCCTCTTCCAGTTCTGCAATCATAGGTATCCCTTTTTTTCTATTCTTTTCTTCCTTTTCTTGCATATAAAAGCAAATAAGAAAATATGATTTTATTTTTCCACTTTGTAAACACAAGTGGTGGCACACTTTTGTTAGTTTTCTATTGCTTTGTAAGAAATAACCCTGAGACTTAGCATCTTGAAACAGCCAGCATTTATTATCTCATACAATTTACATAGGTTAGGAATCTGGGATTGTTTTAACTAGGTAGTTCTAGGCTAGATCTTTCTTGAGATTGCAACAAGATGTCAGCAAAGGAAGCTGTCATCTAAAGGCTTCAGGATTCACTTCTAAGAAGGTTTGCTTACAGTTGTTGGAGGACTCAGGTTTTTTTTTTTTGTTGTTGTTGTTTGTTTGTTTTTAGAAACAGAGTCTCACCTTATGGCCCTTGGTAGAGTGCCATGGCATCACAGCTCACAGCAACCTCCAGCTCTTGGGTTTAAGTGATGCTCTTGCCTCAGCCTCTCAAGTAGCTAGAACTGTAGGTGCCCAACACAGTGCCCAGCAATTTTTTTTTTTGTTTTAATTGTAGTTGTCATTGTTTAGTAGGCTCCAGCCAGGTTTGAATCCGCCAGCCTTGGTGTATATGGCTGACACCCTAACCACTGGCTTTTTAAATAGCTAAATAATATTACATTTTACCTATCTGTTCTTTCTTAAATCATCTCACTGATGAATATTTATACTCTTTATAATTGTTTGCCTTTATAAATGCAACAAAAACAAAAACTGCATTTTTCACGTTTGAATCTATTTGATCAATCCCTAGAAATGGAATTACTAGGGATATATGCATTTATTTATGGGATTATTAAAGGGTATATGCGTTTATAAATTTGATAGCTGTTGCTAAATTACTGCCTAACTGCTCCATATTTTTTGTTTCTTTAGTCTCACCTTCAGGGCATATACTTGTGTATTTTCATCAATATTATATGTGAATAATGATATCTTTTTATGTTTTAATTTGCATTTCCTCCTTTTCTTGGTTGCTTTATTTTTTTGTAGTTCCTTTTCTTTATATTGAGGTATCACTTACATACAATAAGTTGCACAAATTTTAGACATAAGGCCAGTGCAATTTTACATATGTGTGTATACAGACACACATGTAACCACAGCCCAAATCAAGAGTTAGAACATTTTCCAGAAGTTCCCTCATGCATCTTCTCTGTCAATATCCACCTACAGAAGTAAATGCTATTCTGACTTCTGTTACTATAGGTCAGCTTATCTATTCTTAAATATAAATAGAATTACACAGTATTTACTGGATAATAGTTTTTGTTTTTTGTTTCTCAATGTGTCTATGAGATCCCTCCCTATTATTGGGTGCATTAGTAGTAGTAGTTTTTCTTTGTTATTATCATGCAAACTCCAGTTGTGTGAATATACCACAATTTAATCATCCATTCTTTTATTGATAAACATAAGGGTCTTTTCCAGTTTCTAACTATAATAAATAAAACTGTGAACATTCTTTTATACATCTTTTGGAGTAAAATTGCTGTGTCATTGCTGTGACTTAAGTTTAGCTTTATTGGATACTCTCCAATATAGTAATTTTATAAAGCAGTTGGACCAGATTATATGTTCAACAGCAGTGTATGAGAGTTCTAGAAAGTCCTCATTATTTTGGGGACGGTAAATTTTGTCAGTTTTTAAAATTTTGGCCATTCTTGTTTGTATAGTAGCTTTCTTTGTGATTTCCTTTCATGTTTCCTTTGTGAGTACAAGCACTAAGGTTATATTCATAGCCATTTAGATACTTTGTTTTGTGAAGTACCCCATTCAGATCTCATCTATTTTTAAATTAGGTTGTTGATGCTTGTATTATTAACATATAGGAATTCTTTAGATATTCTGGATAAGAGTCTTTTGTCAGATATATGTATTCAGATCTCTTCTCTCAGTCTATGCCTTGACTGTTCATTTTTATAAAGAATCTTTTGATGAAAGGAAATTCTTAATTTTAAATAATGCTGCTGTTGACATTGTTATATATGTTCTGTGGTATGCAGATACACTCTGGTAAGTGTATATCTGTAGGTATGTTCTTAGGAGTGATATTATTGTTATAAAGTATGTGTAGCTTCAAGTTTGATAAATAGCACAAAATGGTTGTATTACCAAACATGTTTTCATAGGAACATCCATTCGATAATGAGAGTCCATTAGAAAATATTAATCACTTGAGAGATACTTACTATGTGTAGATCATTAGGAATTTACTCTACACTATTCTTGTCAAAATAGAGAAATCCTAGTCACTATTATTTAGTAAAATGGGTAAAAGATACCCAAATCTGTTGAAAATATTTTAAAACAGCAGTTGTTTTCTATAGATATTTAAACCTTGTTTGATCTCAGTATACTGTTTTTATTTTTCCTTTATAAGATTTCATCAAAGTATTCTTCTCTAAATGGGGTATAAACTGAGCCTATAGAGACTAAGTCCATTCCATTTTATATTTTATGAATTTTCATGACTTATACAGGTTTTGCATCTGGACTGAACAAAGATGGAATTGAAGCAAAATTACAAGGTTAGATGCATTTCCTTCTAAAAATTATATTCTATAAATCTCAATGACAAAATTTACTTGTTACAAAAGTAAGAATACTCTTTTGTAAATTATTTTTTTAAAAGGAAACTTGGATGCACAAAAAATATATGAATTTTTTCATGCATAAATAAAGCTTTTTTCTGAATTTTGATCTATTTATTAATTCTATGAGAATGTCTTCCTTTGTACGATATGTTACCTTGGTTTATTTGTTTTTTTATTTTTAAAATTACTCTGGTCTTTGAAAATGTTGCCTATAGATATGTTCTCTTTATATTTTCTTTACTGGTTTAATTTTTTTTTTTGAGACAGAGTCTCAAACTGACACCCTGGGTAGAATGCTATAGCATCACAGCTCACAGCAACCTCGAATTCTTGGGCTTAAGCAATTCTCTTGCCTCAGCCTCCCAAGTAGCTAGGACTACAGGCTCCTACTACAATACCCAGCTGTTTATTGGTTGTAGTGTCATTGTTTTTTGGCAGTCCTGGGCTGGATTTGAACCCGCCAGCTGCAGTGTATATGGCTGGCACCCTAGCCTCTGAGCTACAGGTGCCAAGCCTCTGGTTTAATTTTAATTAAAAATATAAGCCTGGCTTGATTATGGACCTCTTATCCCAGTCTGTGCTGATAATGTATTCCTGTCTAACCCCAGCTTTATTATTTAATCACTTAGTATTTCATAACCTGTCTTTTAAAATGTCAAAATATTGTTAAGCATTTATAAAGGTTAGAAATCGCTGCCTCCTTATTGTGTTGAGACTCTCCAGTAAAAGTAAAAAATACAGGCGAGTAAAAAAAGTATTATCTTTTCCTCACCCATTGCACCGGTTCACAGTTGACGACCCTATGACAAAAGACAGATTAATAAGAGAAAAGCATGACAAATTTATTTAATCAAAATTCTATGTGATATAAGAGCCTTTAGAAATGATTACCCAGGCTGAGTGCACTGGCTCATGTCTATAATCCTAGCACTCCTGAGGTGAGAGGATCCCTGGAGCTCAGGAATTTGAGACCAGCCTAAGCAACATAGTGAGACCCTATCTCTACTAAAAATAAAAAAGATCAGCCAGGCATTGTGGTGGGCACCTGTAGTCCCAGCTACTCATGAGGCTGAGGCAGGAGGATACCTTGAGCCTAGGAGTTTGAGGTAGCTGTGATCTAGGCTCAGACTACAGTAGTCTGGAGTAACAGAGTGAGACTCTGTCTCAAAAAAAAAAAAAAAAACCAAAGCCCCAGGGGAAACTGTATGTTTCTATGCTAAGTTAATGAAAGAAATACATAGTTGTAGAGAAACATGATTAGATAAAAAGGGTGCAGTCTAATGGTAATCAACTGGGGAACTTAGCAAGGTTGGTTTGTTCAGATTCTTGCTTATGTAGCATTCCTTCCCCCTCAGGAATGGGGCAGGACTATTCCTTACCTACTTTCAGGCAAGGTAGGTCAGATAATTCCTTTTTGACTATGCTTCACACAGAATGGCAGGCAAAGGTCAGAGTGACTTTCTTGTTTCTGAGGCCCTAGTCGTTTGGGCTAGCATTTGATGAGCTTTGTCATTATCCTTGGAGGTCTGCCTTAATCTCTCAGGCAGGGTCCATAGCATACATTATTTCCTAAAGTTGGTTATACTTTCTTGTTCAATATTCTCTAATAGCTTCTCTGTCATTCTTAGAATAAAACACAAACTTTCACCACAGCCTATAAAGTCCTACTTAATATCTTCCTGCCTGTTTCTCTGACTTCTTCTCTTGTCACTTTTTTGTTCTTTTCCTCACCAGATTGTCTGCCATGTTGTGGTAAAACATGTTTCTTCTGATACTAGTGTTCTTTGGAACACTTCTCACATATTATACATGATGTGCACCTTCATTTCATTCAAGTCTCTGTTCAAATGTAGACTTTAAAGAGGTCTTCCCGTAATACCTTATTTAAATCCACCTTTACTGAGAGGAAGACATATTATTTGTATGATGTTGTTACTGTTTTTCTTATTCTTAGAAAAGGTGATATATTTATTTTGAAAATTAGGATGACTATATATACATGTATCCTTATTCTATGTCAGAAATTACATAGCTTATATCAGAAATCCAGATAAGCTTAAGTTAAAAGCTTTAGTTAAAAAAACTCTATCATTCTCCAGGTCTTTCCTCAACTTTATGTTTCTTCATAGTACCTTTCAATGCCAAAAAATTTATTATTTATTCTATATTGATTGCTTTTTTTAGTAAACTATAAATTCCATAGAAGAGGAACTTTGTCTTGTTTGCTGCTGTAAACCTAGAGCTTAGAATTTGTGTTTAGCATATAGTATAGTAAGCATTCTTCACTGAGTAATTAAAGGACTGAATAGTGGATAGTGAACTGACTTATAGTGCATAGTTAAGAAAATTAGAAAAGACTTAAAACACTTTACTTAATCAAACACTTTAAACTGTCAAGCTTAATGTTGCTTAAACTGAAGTATTTCCCAAAGAGCCTTCCCTTTTAATGGCTTTTTTGAGCCTCAATTAGGATTGAACGGGTTGTTATAGTCGCATTGTCTGCTCTAAACTACATTTTATCCCCTGGGCTATAGCGTGGGTGGGAGAGGGAACTATTAAGCAACAGATTACTATAGCTGCTCTGATCCTCCTCAACAAGTGAGCATGAAGGTGCATTGCTTCCTGTTCCGGGCGTTCCTTCCAGGTCGCAATGTTGGCAGTCAGAGAAAGGAAAGTAAATACTAAAAGCATCAACTAAAACAGTGGCAAACAAAGAGGAAGAGAAAGACAGATGGTTTTTAAAATAATCTTTGTAAAACTTTGACTCTTTATATTTCACGCATACATATAAATGTGTGTGTGTGTGTGTGTGTGTGTGTATATATATATATATATATTTTTTTTTTTTTTTTTGAGACAGAGTCTCACTCATTCACCCTGGATAGAATGCTGTGGCATTATAGCTCACAGCAACCTCAAACTCTTGGACTCAGCTGATCCTCTTGCCTCAGCCTCCAGTAGTCCTTTTAGTAGAGATAGGATCTTGATTTTACTCAGGTTGTTCTCAAACTCCCGAGCTCAAGCAGTCCACCTGCCTCAGTCTCCCAGAGTGCTAGGATTACAGGCATGAGCCACTGTGCCTGGCCATGTATATATATCTTTGATAGAAGTTTAAAGAGAAGAGAAAAAGAAAACCACCATCATAATGGAGGATAGACTTGGAATAAATTACTTAGTTTCCTAACTTGTATCTGAAAATAATGTTAATGCTTAGCTTGTTGTATTATTTTGAAAATTAAATGAGGTAATATATTTATGTCATTTAAGATATTCCAGGTTGGCTCGGTCCCTGTAGCTCAGCGGTTAGAGCACCATCCACATACCCTGGAGCTGGCATTCAAACACGGCCCAGGCCTACTAAACAACAGTGACAACCACAACAACAACAACAAAAATAGCCAGGTGTTGTGGCAGGCATATATAGTCCTAGCTACATGGACGGCTAAGGCAAGAAGTTGCTGTGAGCTGTGACACCATGGCACTCTGCTGAGAGCAATATCATGGGACTCTGTCTAAATAAATAAATAAATTTCAAAAAATAAGGTGTTCTAAGTTACAAGTATTATTTTATCACTTATTAAATATTATTTATTATTTGCATTATTGTTATTATTAGAAAATCTTTTTAGCATAATAGTTAGCTCTTGTTTAAATGAGGTTTTTCTTACCACTTACCGTGGGATTACAGTTCTTCTCAGAAAAATTATATTACATAATAACACACCTTCAGTATACTTAATAATAAATTTTATTTTTCTCTGCTTTCCTATTTTACTAAAACCAAAATATGTTTTCTATAATTTAACAGAATTATGTTTAAAGAATCTGAATGATTTATCATCCCTGGACTTAATAAAAATGGATGAAGATATTAATTTCAGACCAACTGGTAATTTCTCATTATTGTTAGCAAATTTAAGAATTTCTTACTTAAGACTAAATGAATAATTTGTTCTGCTAAAATTTAGATTATGATCAAACTACATTGTGATCTCAGTTCTCAACAACAGTATCATCATTGTCAGCCATAAAGCATGATAAGTTTATGAGACATATTTATAAATTTATAGAACTGTTTTTGACAAGCACATGGTTTGCCTTCACTAATTCTGGTGACTTTTAGCAGAGGATTTAAATGCTCAAATCTTTGGGTTGCTTTAGACTTTTTATAACTATTATATTCAATATGCCAAGATGCCATATTCAAGGTAGCAATGTCCTACCTAAATCATGTCATTCCTTTTTTTCTCTCTTTTAAGTTGTATTTAGAGTATATAGTAGAAGAGGGAAAGTATGTTTTATAGTATCTAGCACTCATAAGAAATTTTTTGTAGAAAATATTAACTTAATTATTCCAAATCTTTTAAGTAAAGGTGATTTATTGTGTAACTTAGGAAGCATAGAAAATTTTTTTTAAAATTCAGAATCTATCTGTTAACATTTGGCATATAACCTTCCATTTTTTAATGTATTTTTTTACATACTTGCAACCATACTGTAGAAATGTATAAGTTTATTTCATTTTTTATTACTATTTAATACAAGTTTAGCTTTTTAAAACAATTTAATTTTGTAGCCATTGAAGTAGAGAAGAAAAAAATAAAATAAAACAATTTACTGCCTGGATTCTTAGCCCTAGATTAATAACATGTTCCTCTTCCTTCTTCCCTGGTCATTATTGTGATAGGCTTAATTTTCTTTGTGGAAATTATCTTCTGAGTATTTTAGGTCGTTTCACTAGGGAGGGCATAAGAATCACTTAATGTAATGTCTTTATTATTGTTAGATACTTTCTCTCTCATCAAGAATCTTCTTCTCACTATCATTTTTTCTCTGTGGTACTTTCTGAATACACTGATACTATTATTCCTGTCTTTAAACATACCTAATCATTGATCTATAGTAACATTTTTCTTTTAGTTATCAGTGAATACTACCTGATTAATTTTTTCTTAACGTTCTTTCTTTGTTCTCATTTTGCTTCTTTAATCAATACCTCTTTGCTGACATGTTTGCTACTGTGGGCTTCTTAAAGTTTCAGTTGGATTTTTAATTCCAGTTAATGCTCACTTCTTTGAAAACATAAATTATCTTCACTGCTATTGAATTTATGTAAATAAATTCAAAATTATATCATCGTTTCTCACCTTTACTATAAAATTTGATCCTTTGTTTTCTATTGGAAAACACTTACACATATGACATGGAATGGGACACCCAGAAACATGTAAGAGTTAGTTTGACCTGGAATACTATCAAATAGAACGCACGTAGAATTTGAGTTCCATGCGGTCCAAGTTCTACTACTTGTTGACTGTGATCTTATACAATTGAACCTTAAGTTATTCATCTGAGAAACAGAAATATATTACGTGTCCCACTTACCTTATAGGGTTGTTGTGATTATCAAATGGGATGATGAATATAAAAACATTTTACTGTAATGGGAGTTGTTGCTTTCTTTTGTCCACAGCTAAGAAAATGTCTTTATTTGCCTATACTCTCAAGCCTAAGATCAAAGTATAAAATATTTGATGTGCTTGGTTTCTTTCTCATTTATCAGTCATCCCATATCTAGGCAGTCATCAACTGTCACAAGGACAATCCAATCTTAGAGCTGAAAATATTCCTTATCATATACTTTCTTACGGTTTATTGGGTTGACTACTTGCTGTTATGTTAGAAATACAATTAATTAACCCCACCCCAAACTTAAACAAACCTCAATTTTTAGGAGTAAAACCTAGGTATTTTAGTTTTATCTCTTTGGGTCATCTTTCAGATAAATAGTTTGTTACTTCTTTGTTGTTTTATAGAAGATACTTGTATTTCATTTAGCTGTTTTAGTTGCCTTTAGCAGAAGACTTGGTTCATAATTTCTTAGCCTGTCATTGATGTAGACTAATTCTTCCATAGTATTTCTAGTTAATGCTTTTCTTTTTTATTATTTCTTGTTTCTTCATATTACTAATATTTTCTTTTGTCTCTTAGCTTATTTTTTATATATAAATTCTCAGTCTGTATATTCTATTAATTATGCTTTGTATAGTTTTTACTTTTTGGTTTATGGTTGTAATACTCAAGAATCAGGTATAGTCATCTGTAAGTTTATATTCAAATCAAGGTGTTTATTTTTCCTAGTAGTGTGTATTGGGAGAAGGGATCAGAAGGCCAAGTTCTAGTGTGAATTTAAGAAGGATTAACCTTTTGAAAATAGGTGATAACTACAAGAGGTTGGGAAAGTCATAAAACTGGGATGTAGATCTTAGCTTTTCAAAGGAAAGGGAGGGAAGAGATAGAAGGGAAGGAACGTCTTATCCTTCAGTACAGTCCCAAGAACATTTGGCAAAGCTTTTAGGGACTCTTCAAGCCACAGTCTCTCATCAGGGAAGTTCCTTGTCTCATTGGTAGGCCTTAGTAGCCTTGCCATGCTTAGTCATTGGTTGGAAGCATCTCAGGTAAGCATGATCTCATTATAAATATGGTGATGGGTTCAGAGCACAGCAGTTGGGGCCAACAGTCAGTGATACTTTATGAAGTGGGAGCTATGAAAGGTGCGTTCTCATAACCTTCATGCCCCCCCTCATATTTTATGCACTTTACTTGAAATATCCTGAATTTCCTACGATGAAAATAGTCTTCATTCATAGTCATATTGATAGTGAATTATTTCTTTATTTCCTCTCATAAATCTTTTTTATTTCTTTTGATTGCTTCTACATTGACTCATTTTTTTTTCATAATTTTCTTTCTATGTTTTTTTTTTCCTGTATCTTACCTAAGAATGCTTTATTCCTACTACTAAGCCAACAAGTATCAAGTCTTTTCTTAAAACCTTTCATTTCTCCAGCAGGAAAATATCATCTATTAATTTATAAATATCTAGGGTAAGGGAACCATCTTTAAAAAATGGTTAATGTATTAGTTCCCTTGGTAACCATACTCTTGATATTTCACATATTTCTCTCAACAACTCCCTTTTATGAACTATTCCATTATATACGTTTTAGTTGAACATATTTGTATAACCACTAATTTACAAAGTGAATTTAAGGTAGCTTTTCTATCCCTGATTGTTACTTCAGTCTATTGTACCATGTCCTTGATGCATACAACTTTGCTGGAATGGGAAAATTCTTCTTTAGCAAAACATGTAGTACAAGATAAATGTTAGTCCTTTCCTTGAGAAGTAGCATGACACTTTACTTTTCCCATATGTTTTCTGTGTGTTTACAAGGCTTGAAATTCTTGGAATGTTTAGACAACTTATAATTGGATCCAGTAACCTCTCGAATGAATTCCATTGCATCAGTTACTCTCTTTCACCACTCCCTACCTTCAATCAACTTGGTGTTCTATTTCCAAAACAACTTATTTTCAAACTCCAGTTTAATTAAAATATTGCTCAAGAATTTTAAGTGGTCCTCTGTTATTTTACAGATCAAATCCCAAATCTAAACTCTTTTAATATCATTTCAAGGCTCTTTCAGGGCCTCTCTCATCTATCATTCATAATGTTTTAATAATAAAAATAGGGCTCCGTGCCCATATATCAGAGGTTAGGGCACTGGCCACATGCACTGGAGCTGGTGGGTTCATACCTGGCCAGCACCTGCTTAACAACAATGACAATAACATAGCCAGGCATTCTGGTGGGCGCCTGTAGTCCTGGCTACTGGGAAGTTGAGGCAAGAGAATGGCTTAACACCAAGAGTTTGAGGTTGCTGTGAGCTGTGACACTCTAGCACTCTACAGAGGGTAATATAACAAGACTCTGTCTCAAAAAAAATAGGCAAAATTTAACTGTTAGGCACATGCTAAGTACTACAGGGTGTCCCCAAAATCATCCATAAATTTGCCATACATAGGAAAAATCAGAAATTGTAGCTAAATGTACCTTTATACAAAATATTCATTACAAAACTTACAAAATATTCTCTTCATGTTGACCACCTCTTTGTAACATTGTGTAAGGAATATTTGTAAACAAAGGTACATTAGCTAAAATTTCCCATTTTCCCTATTTATAGCAACTTTATGGGAGACTTTAAGACACATTTTATGTATCTTTTTTTAATTGCATTTATATCTTCACAAAAAATGTCTGAAGTGGGTACTTTTATTATCCCCACATTACATTTAGAAACTGATAAGTTACTTACATATGATTACTTACTTTCCTAGTAAGTAAAGGAGCAAGGATTCTAACCAAGTCAGATCTTCCCCAAGTCATAATCACTATCAACTCACGTTTTTTAAGCCATAGTCTTCATTACAGTACTCTAAAGATACCTTTTTAACTTTGCTCTTTTTATAAACAAGATTTTTCCTGAGTTCATAATAGTTTTATTTCCTTTATGTCCAGGCATATTAATCACTTTGAAAACTCTTCTCAGGAATCACACTGCCTGTACTCAGTCATCCCACACTGACCATTCTCTTAGCTTTAATTTCCTCTGTGCTTAAGTTTGTATGTAAAGATTATCATTAACTGGATTTGTCCTCAAGCTATTTCACATGTAAATTATCTTCCTAGCCAACCTATAAGTTCTGGAGATTGTATCTTTTACATTTTTTGGTGTTTCTTTTGTACCGGTATTATAAACAGGCACGGAATAGATGGCTGGTTAAGCTGATGGGGAAAATGTTTTATTTTTACATCTTTTCTCACAGAAGCAGGAAGATTGATGGCTTGGTATTATATTACATTTGAGACAGTGAAGAAATTTTTTACACTCAGTGGAAAAGAAACTGTATCAGATCTGGTAAATTTATTTTCACTAGAAAATAAATAATATATAGTATAAAATAATATTTGAGAAACAACTAATTTGTATATCATATAATTTAAGAATGAATGAACAAAAAGGAAAGTATTTCTAAGAATGTTTATATCTCCTGCTGTATACTTTTGATCATGAGATATGGAATATTCCTCCTTAGAACGTATCATATTTTCAGTTTTATAACTGTGGAGAAATAACAGGTTATGCAAAAATATCAACAGGAGGGCAACCTTGCAGCTGCAGCAGCGAATATTGTTGGCACTTGGTAACTGCATTGGTCCTTTCTCCCTTTACTGGGGAAAGGAATATGAAATAAAGTATTTATTTTCAAATTAAAACCACTAATTTTTATAAATATCTACATTGATTGCTTAGATTATTATACTAAAAATTACACAACAGAATTTCAATTATTAAGGAGCAACATACAAAAATTGCTGAATTTCAGTTATTATTAAGGAGCAACATACACAAAAATACTATTCTTAACAAAGAATAAATCAAGACTAGAAAATACCTTTATTAACATTCACTCATCTGATCTTGAGTTTAGCAAGTGTGTAAGAGAATTAAAACAAGTGTTAGCTCCATTTTATACATGTGGGAAGCCAAAGCACAGACTGCTTTGACCAGTCATCCAGCAGAAGTAGGCTCTAGAATGCAAATTTCTAAACAGCTTAAATATTATTTTTATTACGAAATTAACCTTAATTGGAGTAATGATTTGTAAACTGTAGAAAAGTGAATGGTGATAATAGTGGTAGAAAGAAGACTAACATTTATCCAGTATTTTTTACTATGAGGTAGACACTGAGTTGAGTATTTTAAATTCTATCTTATTAACATTTATAGTATTACTGGTATAGTCTCAGAGTCTAACACAATGACTAGCATGTAACAGATGCTTAGAATGAATCAGCAGAAAACCTAAGTGTATAAAGCAGGTTTTTAACTCTAACATGAAAACTCATGGCTCAAAGCAGCATGCAAGACAAATAAATTTGGAGAAAGAGGATGAGAAGAAATAAAAAGAAAAAGAAATTTAAAAATTGTCATTAAATGTACAAATGCTGCAATTTTATAGGTCACAATGATAGCTGGCTGCAAGGAATTTTTTGATATACAATTGAGAATAAATGAAAAGAAAACACTGAATACTTTGAACAAAGATCCAAAGCGAGTAACTATCAGGTACAGAAGTTACATGTGTTTTAAATAATTTTTAAGAGGTTTTATTTAATTAAAATAATAATAATAAAATTTTTCCCTGTGTTTTTATTCAGATTTCCAATGGAAGGAAGAATTAAAACAAGAGAAATGAAAGTAAATTGGTAAAGATGATCTTTAAATGTTTTAAAATACTGACTAATTCATGATTCATAGTTATAAAGGTTTTCTTTTCTGTTTTCTTTTCTTTTCTTTTTTCTTTTTTTTTTAAGAGACAGTCTCATTTTGTCACCCTCGGGAGAGTACCTTCGTGTCACAGCTCACAGCAACCTCCAGCTCTTGGGCTTAGGTGGTTCTCTTGCCTCAGCCTCCCAAGTAGCTGAGACTACAGGCGCCCGCCACAACACCCAGCTATTTTTTGTTGCAGTTTGGCCCAGGGCTGGGTTCGAACCCACCACCCTCGCATATTGGACCGGAGCCCTACCCACTGAGCCACAGGCGCTGCCCCAGGGTTTCTTTTCTTTAGTTTTAAAACTTATCTTACATTCTGTCTCCTACTTTTATGTAAATATGTTAATTTTTGTACTAAGGAGGCTAAGGTAGGAGGATTGCTTAATCCCAGGAATTAAGGCTGCAGTGAGCTATCATGCCACTACATTCCAGCCTTACCAATAGAGTAAAGCACTCTAAAAAAAAAAATTTTCTTTTAAACGATTTTTTTTAAAGACCCAAGTCTTTTCAAAAAAAGGTAGTGACTTTAAAGTTATTTTTATACATACCATAATTTAGATTCCCATTATCATTTTCCACCCTGTGTATTTTATTTGAAGACCCCCTCAAAAGAGAGAGAGTTTGTGCATTTTCTTAATCTAAAATGTTTAGTCTTCGGGTGCTGATAGCTAGGTGCTGATAGCTAACTGCTACCACTTTCATGTTAACTCTCTCATATCCCTG
>CAUYQV010023669.1:0-21162 GCA_963574575.1 Galagoides demidoff | reverse complement strand
AGCCCAATTCATAATTGCCAGGTCATGGAAGAAGCCCAAGTGCCCATCGATCTACGAATGAATCAACAAACTGTGGTATATGTACACCATGGAATATTATGCAGCCATAAAGAAAGATGGAGAGTTTACGTCCTTTATGTTCACATGGATGGAGCTGGAAAATGTTCTTCTTAGCAAAGTATCACAGGAATTGAAGAAAAAGTATCCAATGTACACACCCCTATTATAAAATTAATTTAAACCTTTTTATATGAAAGCTATAACCTAATAACAACCTAAGGATATGGGGAGGGGGAGGGAGGGGGAGTGGGTGGAGGGAGAGGGATTCAAGGATTCACTTCTGTGGTTCATCTTACAAGGGTACAAGTGAGTCTTTCTATGAGTAGAATATGAATGTTTTAACACAATAACTAAGAAAGTTACATGAAGACTATGTAAACCAGTTTGATGGAAGTGTCTCGGATTGTGTGTGAAAACACCACACTGTACCCCAGAAATGCATCAATGTACACAGTTACCATTCAATAAAAAAAAAGAGAGAGAGAGAAGCAGATCTACTATGGCAGTGATGAAGCCAAAGAGTAGCATCCCTTACTTGCATGAGGAATGCACTTTACATAAACATAGGAGGGGCCCAAGCAATGGGCTTACAATGATTATGAGTGTTCGTAAATTTTCAGAAATTAGATATTTAATTACAATTCATTATGAATGCTCTTTCCATGCCGACTTTTCCTTCCATCACATTTCCATTTTTATTAGAGCACATTAGAGAATCCAGCTAAAATGAAGTTGAGTTGGGGATACACGTAATTTGGGTTTAGTAGATACATTTACATTTCACAGTCACTGTGGGAGAAAATTAGGCTATCGCCAGCCTTCCAAGTATACGAATGTCTTACAAGAGTACTTCTATCACCTACTGTAAGAACTCAGTTTGGCCTGGTGACATGAAAGGGTAGGTTCAGAGGTCATATGGCAACATGAACATGTCCAACAATGGTGTGTGGACAGTGGAGAAGAAACAAGACTTGAGTTGCAGAGACAGACGCTAGTCTGCAGAAAATTTTCCCATTCATTGAATGTGTAAAATGTTAAAGAATAAGTTCCCTTCATCCCCTGATCAAAATAGAAGTTCTTTCCTTTAATAATATACTCAAGAGGCTTGGTACCTGTGCCTCAAGCGGCTAAGACGCCAGCCACATTCACCCAAGCTGGCAGGTTTGAATCCAGCCCAGGCCTGCCAAACAACAATGGCAGCTGCAACCAAAAACTAGCCAGGTATTGTGGTGGGCCCCTGCAGTCCTAGCTACTTGGGAGGCAAGGCAGGAGGTTGCTGTGAGCTGTTATGCCATAGCACTCTACCCAGGGTGACAGCTTAAGGCTCTGTCTCAAAAAAAAAAAAAAAAAAAAAAAAAGAATATGCTCAAGAATGGAAGTTATGCAATTATAAATGTGCTCCAGAATTTTTCCTTCTTTAGGGAGTGAATGGGGATGGTGGGGAACAATCAGGCTAGATTTCAGCTTTTAATGGCCCCTCACCCAGGCCTCTGTGAGACCACACAAACTGTACAAACGTATATGCAAGAGCTTTGAAGACAGGAGAGTGCAAATGTATATCCTGAGCCTTGCAATGCATGGAATGTGAAAGGTGACAGATAAATTTAATGAATGGGTGAATGAATGGATTGGCATGGCCTGGAGCTATAGGAGAGGCTTCATGAAAGCGTTGAGAGGCAAACAAGGTGCACACCAAGCTCTGGAGAGCAAAAGAGGTTATTCTGGGTGGGAGGGTAGGGCCAGACACTGGAAGTCTTTGGAATATAGAGTAGTTTGATGATGTTTGTATCCTAAATAACCAAAGTCCATTACAGGTTCCACAGCAAGGCAGTGATGTGATGTGATGATGAGAGGTAGTGTTTTCTAAACATTAACTTGTCAGTGGGACCTACAACAGACTGTAGCAGGGAGCAATCAGACACAAGAAAGCCTTGTAATAATTCAAGCTCAAATGACATGAGCCTGAAGTAGGGTGCTGGAAATGATAAGGGAAAATGAGTCAACATTCCCGAATTATCTCAAATTAATATTCAAAATCTCTGTTTCTTGGAATTGGCCATGAACATAAACATAACTAGCATCTTAGGTCTGTGTTCCCAGATGAGCACCTTGACCTCTGTAGACTGTAAGGTTACAGGATTTGTCCAAGAAAAAGTGCTCCAGATACCTTGTTAAAGAAAATTTCCACGTAGCCAGTATCTTAGCCCTTGTCTGCACTCAGCCAGCTGATGCCAGTGTTATCTTCTGCAGCTGTTCTACAGTATGTGACATCCTGACTGAGCCTCTCCAGGAAACCCAGTGGGTGTCATTGCCCATTTTAGGGCCTGCTGTATGGCAGAGAAAACACATACCCTCCCTAAGGATGATAGGTGAGTTCTGGAGCCCACATTTGGATGAGCCCCCACAGATTAATGAGATCACTGCTTTTCAGCCCCCCTGATTAGGTATTGAACCGCCCCATGGGCTTCTTGCCTCTAGAGAATCATCCCACTCAGTGGGATACTGTGGTTTTTCCCTTCTAGTCTCAGGCAGGAGAAAGCCAGTGGATTATTCATAACTTTTGACAATACAATCAGTAAACTGCTGTTGCTAAATGAATCTGCATTATTTGTCCCCCTTCCTTGGTCTGCAGTTCCATGCTGCAAGGATCTATTTGTTACCCAGAAATTTAAAGGGATGGCAGTGCCCTCTGTGAGCAAGACCCAAGGTCATTTGTGGCTCACAAGGGCCCTCTTTTTCTTCTGTTTTTTTTATTGAAACAAGATCTCACCTGTTACCTGGGCTAGAGTTGCAGTAGCAATCCTACTCACAGCAGCCTCAAACTCCTGAGCTCAAGTGATCCCCCAGCCCTGGCCTCCTGAGAAGCTGGAACTACAGACCCACACCTACACATCTGGCTAAGTTTTCTATTTTTAGTAGAGACAGGGTCTCACCATGTTGCTCAAGCTGATCTTGAACTCCTGCCCTCAAACCATCCTCCCTCCTCAGCCTCCAAACATGCTAAGAGGGCCCTCTTCTTGATAGCCCATGCAGTCAGCACTGCCAGGGCTTCTGGTTGGGGAGTAAAGAAGCATGGCATGACAGCTTTCCTTTTGCAAGCTCAATTTTTATTTCCTTGGCCCAGAGTGATTGAAAACTATTCTCCAGCATGCCCTGTGCTTCCTTTTCTGTCAAAAAGAGCCCTGGGCTATATTCTTACCCATCTGCTATTTTAACAAAATTAAGCTCTTAGATCTCCATAAATGACTATGGATTTGTGGTCAAAAGCCAGGCAAGAAAATGTTAAAGAATGAAAAATCCAATCAGTAAAATGTGACAACTTCGATGAGGGAATACAAAGTTCAATTAACTCCCCTAATCATCCAGCAAAAAAGATCAGAGACCACCCAATTAGAAATGGGAAGAGTTCAAGAATTTTTCCTATCTAAAATAGGCAATAAAATGTGAAAAGAGAAAATAAAAATTGGATAAAGATAAAAGTTGAAAGATACCTGTCTTGGTCTATTTGGGCCACTATTAAAGAAAAGATATCATAGACTGGATGGCTTATAAACAGCAGAAATTTATATCTTCCATTCTTGAGGCTGGGAAATCTAAAACCAAGATGCTATCAGATTTGGTATCTGTTGGGGCCCATTTTCTGGTTCATAGATTGTACCTACTTGCTGTGTCCTCATGTGGTGGAAAGGGTTGTGGGGTCTTTCTTGAACCTCTTTCATAAGGGCACCAATCTTATTCTTGAGGGCTCCACCCCTGTCCTAATCACCTCACAAAGTCCCCACCTCCAAATAACATTACAGGCGGGGTGGGGGGAGTCAAAGCTTCTACTTGAATTGGAGGAAACACAAATATTCAGTTCATACCAATATCCCAGGCATAAACTTGGCTATTCACTCACTTAAAAGAGAGTTTTCAATCAAAAGAAAGGATTTCATGGGTTCTCCTCTGACTAAGTTGGGTTATACAGAAAATAAGTATCACATTCACGTCTATAATGGTTAGGATGTAAAACAGGCTGCTAATCTTTACCTCTTACCCCACATATCTTTAATCTTCTCTCTTTAACCAGCTATACGATTTTAAAGCCATAGAAATATATAAAAATAAAGATGATGAAGTACATAAAAACTTTGTTTTAATGTTTTTATCACATTTTTAAAAAGGTTTTTTATAATTATAGGAATTATCTGTTTCTTATTAAAACAATGCATAATTTCATATTGAAGTTACTGTGCCTTTTACACAAAAGACAGTAAGAAAGTTCAATTGATTGTAAACAGTTTGAACATTTAACTAAACCTGATTTAAGACATTTAAAAACATGAATTATTTAATTTACAAAATTTACAAATTTGTAAAACTACAAAGAATTGTTTGCTGGGCATGTGCTTAAGAGAATCAAATTGTGTTTTAATGTACACAGAGATGTTTAAGAGCTATAAATTAATTAGGTTTGTAAATGAGGTTAATTGTTTATGGGAAATCAATAAGTTACTTGTTAACTAAGTGAATATTATTAAGGTACATGGAAAAGAAATTATTCTTATGTAAATATTTAAAAAATATATAGGTAGAACAGTAAGTTTAGTAAGTTGAACTTAATGCTTTAAGGAAAATAGGTTTTCAAATTTGTGACTTTAATAGACTAAATATTAGTTTTATTTAATTTTATTTGGGGGGATATATTTGCTAAGTTTTTAGTGTCTCATCTGCAGACATTCTGATTGTTGTGGAAGATGCCTAAATGGACAAAATATACTTTCCCCCTTGAGGCTTATATTCAAGTGACAAAAATAAACAGTGTATAATAGACAATGCCACTAATTATTTAATTATAAGTCTGATGTGTTCTGCAAGAAAAAGGAAATTGAGATTATTTCAACATAGACAGTATCATTATAGCTTGCATGGTTTTTTTACACATAAGAAAGAAGTTTTGAAGATATTACCTACGTAAAAGATAGATCAGATGAGAAAGATGTGTCCTCCAAATTGTCAATCCAAGGCAAAATAAAATTGTCAGAATTAAAAATACTTTTTTCTTTTTGTACCATATTTCTTGAACTCAATATTTCTGTCTAATTGAAATTTTCTAGCTATTGATCAATTAAGGATTAATTTTAAAACCATCTAACTATAAAGCCAAGTACAGCGGCTCATGTCTATAATCCTAGCACTCTGGGAGGCTGAGGCAGGTGGATTGCCTGAACTCAAAAGTTTGAAACCAGCCTGAGCAAGAGTGAGAACCCATCTCTACTAAAAATAGAAAAACTAGCTGGGTATTGTAGAAGGTGCCTGTATTCCCAGCTACATTGGAGTCTCAGGCAAAAGGATCACTTAAACCTAAGAGTTTGAGATTGCTATGAGCTATGATGCCATAGCACTCTACTTAGGGTAACAGAATGAGACCCTGTCTCAAAAAAAAAAAAAAAAAAGCACCTGACTATAAAAAGTTCTTTCTACACAAAGACACACACACAAACATATACACACATACAGACAGACACACACACACACAAAATAACCCTTAGGCAACTTTAAAACAACTTTGACAAACACAGGCCAGTTTGTTGATGGAGTGCACCAACCCTCAGCTCAACCAGGCTCCTCCCACTCCTGGCCTGACTCTGCCCCAGCAGGGAGCTCATTAGACTCCCTACCTCAGTAAGAAGTCTATATCCATAAGACAATGTTAGTACCTTCTGTCCCCCTTGCCCAGAAATGTCATGACATAAGAGACTCTGTTTTGCACATGATTCTACATCCCCATTTCCTCTGTCTAACAGAACACCTACCGTTAAAAAGGCAATGAACAAACAGTAAATGAGGGAACAGGTGAATAGTGGGCATGCAGCTTGCCTGGGCTCTTGGCCTTCCCTAGACTGTAATGCCTCACCTGTTCTTTAGATCTTTTGAGTTCCTGGTTCCTGTGTGTCCATTCTTTGATTTGCCCTCTTATGTGAATCACTTAGAATCCAAACTTCTGAGAGTTTAGATGTCTCCCCTGACAGGCCCACCTTCTTAATGCCTTCTTCAATTCCAACTCTTTTGGTTCCTCATTGCCACATTGTTCTGGCCAGTACTTAAAATTGGGATCCAGTAAATGCTTCATACACTTGGGACACAATTTTTCATAGACACAGGCTCTGAGGCAGTTGAACAATTTTCTGAAAAGATGTCACCTTTTATAAAGCTTCATTATTAACCTGCAAGGGACCAACACTTTATTATTAACCTGCAGCAGTTTCTTTTCCTTTGTCTTCTCTGTGCCCCGCTCTGGAGTCTCCTTTGTTCTGACTCCGCATTCTTCCTGCCGCACGATTCACGTTTCTCACCGTCTGTTTGTGCTCTCCTAACATGTGCTGCCGCTCACTCCGTGCCCATCTGTTTTTCATATAGAAATTCCCCATAGGACACTCACTTTGGGTCTCTGAGTCACTGCCTGACATGAGCATCCACAGAGGGTGAAATTCTCCCAAGAGTCACCCAGGTGCCCCCTGAGTCAGGCACAAAATCTGTACAGTTCAAATAGCAGGAACACACGGCACAAATTGTGTGCAGTGACTTTGCTCTGAGAGGGGCAGGGAGCACGGCAACTACCACAACATCTGAGCCACTACATTTGGGTTTCATAGACGTATGGTCCCAATTTATTTTTATAGCAACGAAATTAAAGCTTAAGAAGGATTACATGTTAAATGATGAGCATCTTCCCACATAATAACCTTTTGCTACAGATTTATGAAAACCATAATAAACTAGCTAGTTTATCTTTATTGAAGTCACTGATAAGGGCATCACCGAGAGCAGGACAGGACACAAGGACAGAATCCTGAGGCACGCTGTAAACTGACCTGGTCACCAATCAACTTCCTTACAGTATAGCACAGTGTTTCAACCATGCATGACATTATTTAACATTACCATCCTAGTTCTTCAGCTTAGAAATTTAAAGAACTTTGTCAAAAGCCTAGATGACATTAAGTTATCTTACGAGTTTGGAAAGTTTGGCTTTTCTGGTTTTTATTTATCCATATAGCTTATCATTATTGCCTAAACTTTAGGATCTGAGAATGAGCTTCAATGCCATATTGTTATTACCCAATCTGTTACATTACTCCTACTGAGCAACCCCTTGACAGCTTCAGTTTAGAGTAAAACTGATGCCCCAGATACTTTTCTCCTTTCCCCCTACAGGCCCTTCAAGCAGAAAATTAAAGTAAGCACCGCTCAGCACGGCCTGGCCACCCAGTCTAACGACCTTATCCCAAAAGGAAGCAAGGTTAGCGTGACGTGTTCTCAACAAACTGGTGCCGGCTGCTTCAGTGACCACCAGTTCTTCAGAGGATACAAACCGTTTGTGAGAGGACCTGACACATAGCAGTTTCCACTTTCCAAACTCCAACTTGTCTCACTCTCGGGAAAAGCTTTTCATCAACTGAGCTGTATCTCACTTACAAACCTTAGTCCCCATTAAAGATCATACACAAAATCTCTATTCTGGATACAAAACAACAGCAACAAAACTGCAGAAGGAATGGGGATGGGAAAACTGCCCTTCCGAAAGATTTCAATGTGGTAGGAAGTTTTGCTGATCAATCTCCCTCTCTTCCCCACCTGTACGATGCAAATGGCTCGAGCCAGAGACACCACCTGCTGCTGTGAGCTGAAGGACAAGACTTCACTGTCCCTGCCTGTGGCTGTCAGGCAGGAACCCAATTCTCTGGAAACCTCAGCTTCCTGTTCTCTTCTTAAGAATTTCTTCCTGCAACAAATCCCATACCAGGCGAACAGAACTCTGTGGTCTCCGGTTGACCGTGCACTATTTACTGAGCCAGGTGCTGCTGATAGCTCAAGGAACAAAGCAGGCAAAGGCTTTAATCTTGTGGAGCTTATATTCTCGTGCTCTGGTTTTGTGACGCTCACTCCGTGCTCTATGGATTCTCGACCCTGGTCTGTGTTTATGCTCTTCCAGCTGCTTGGAATCCCCTTGGATCATCATTCCTACTTCACTAATTTCTAACATCTTCAAGGCCAGGCTCAAATCATGCCTTCTTCATGACTCTTTCCTAGATGTCCCCTGCTTTAAAATTTCTTTAACTTCCAACCAAATACACCCCCTACCAATTATTTAGTCTTTAATGCCTTCTTTATCATTTATATATGTTTATGCACATAGCCTGTCTCTCCAACTACATACAGTGAAGCCCTTCGAGGGCAGAAAATCTTGTATTTTTTTAAGCTCCAGCATTAAAGAGTATGAGGTTGCTGTGAGCTAGGCTGAGGCCAGGGCACTCTAGCCTGGGGCATCAGAGTGAGACCCTGTCTCAAAAAGGTTAATTAATTAATTAATAATAATAATGACCAATAGCCAGTTTTCTTTGTTTGGCCCTACACACAGTTTAAATGTCTATTGAGAAGTATAGTTTTGAAGCCACTGCCTTTAAAATGTCTTCTTTTCAGCACTCACAGCAAATTGCTTATTGATGCTTGCTTCCATTTAATTCTTAGATGAATATATTATGAATGAAGAAGGACAAAAGTTTGGCTTTTATTCTATTTAAACTGAATTGAGCGAGAAAAGCCTCAGCAGTACAATGCAGCAGATTGCCTGATAACAATGGCGGTGTTAAAATTTATTTTCAGAGAACAAAATACAAGGAATAACATGACGTGCTTTATAGATAATAGTTAAAAAAAAAAAAGAATTTTCTCTGGAAAGCTATAACCCAATTTTAGCCCAAGAATCTGGGGAAAGGGGAGAGGAGGAGAGGGGAGGGGGGAGGATGGGTGGAGGGAAGGTGATTGGTGGGATCACGCCTGTGGTTCATCCTATAAGGGTACATGTGAATCTTACTAAATGTGGAATATAAATGTCTTAACATAATAACTAAGAAAATGACGTGAAGGCTATGTTAACCAGTTGGATGAAAGTATTTCAAATTGTATATAGCAACAGCACTCTGTACCCCACAATAGCATTAACGTACACAGCTATGATTTAATTAAAAAAAAGTTAAAAAAAGAAAAAAAGGCCAAACTTTTCCTAAAGATAAATTTGTGAACAGCAAGCTTTGCCCATCACAGGAAGGCCAGTATGTTAGCATTATTGCTGTTTTGACTGGGATTTTTCATAGATCTAGAAAAACCAGGACTTTGGGAAGCGTGAATCAATAGTGAACCTGTACATTTGATGTCACTCTAAAATTTACAGTGCTTTCCACACATATTGTCTAATTTAGCCCTTTCACAAACTCAGCAAAAGCAGAGCAGACATTATACATCATTTTTTAAATTTAGGACCCCCAAATTGAGGCTCAGGTGTTAGGAACATTATAAGAATTAGTCATATTAGATGACATTACCATAAGTGAATGCTTCTACCTCCAAAACAGTTTTACTTTAAAACCAGGAGAGAAGGAGAAAGTATAAAATCAGATTTGCCCTATGGAAGAAGTCTTCATCTTCCCCGTGGAAGCCTCGTCAGCCCACGGCCCCTTCCTGTGGGCTTGTGCCTGGGGTCTGCCTCGCCAACCTCCAGTACGTACCACAGACTGGCTCCCTGTTTTCTTGCCTGTCATCCTTCTCATTGCGCTTAAAATTAGATAAAATAAAAAGAGTTCAGCTTCCGGCAAAGCCTGTTGACTTTTTTGGCTCTTTCGTTGGCACCAACCAAGACACATGAGGAAACACACGGAAACATCTGTCTGAAGGTGCCGTACAGCTCCAAGGGCCGTGAGGACTTGCGTGACCGATACCTGGGGGGAGAAGAGAAGCTCAGAGAAATGAATCCAATATTTGGTGCTTCCTTCTCTCCTGAGGCATTTGTCAATTCAAAAAGAACAACTGAGAGTTTGGAAAACTGCACAGGAGTTTTCCTAAGTCTCATAAGGATTGGGAGTGGGGATAAAAATTGGAATTTAGAGTCTCAAAGGAGAAAGATGCCTGGCAATATTCCAGGCTTTGTGACACAGAAGGAACACACCGAAGAGAAATGATAAAGTAGAAATATGTTCACGAAGAGTCTATTTCAAAAAGACTTGGCAGCTTCAAACAGCTCATTTCCTGATTGAGTTCAGGTAATACCCCCACACCTGACGTCCTGCCAGAAGCAAAGGTCAGCCTTTTCTGGAGGAAGAGACCATGGATAACTTTAAACTATCTCTACAATCTTTCAACACGATGTCCAGCACTCACATAGAAAAGTTAAATTGGCCTGAAAAAGATAAGTGTTGGCCATAAAACAAAAGAAAAATGATGATGGACTAGGATCAACTGGAATGTAGTGGAATGCAGTAGTGACAGCCCCACATATAATTGATATGTTATAACTCAGTGAGTGTGTTCAAGAGAAAAAATGACAAGAAATTTTAGGAGAGAACTGGAGATTACAAAGAGTTCAATGAATGGAAAAGATTAAATGCGGCTGAAGGGAAAGTATAAATCAGAAGGAAATACGCAGACTGATGTGTGGAGAGACAAAGGATAAAATTAAAAGGAGAGACATGTGGAATATTTTTTAAAGTCTAGCGTGTGTTTAATTGGTATCCCATAAAGAAAAAGGAGACAGAACATGGCAGAAGAAATATCTGAGTAAATGATAGCTGAGAATGTGTAAAACCCACCAAAGACTTCCAACTGTGAGTTCAAGAAGTACCATAATCCCCAAGCAGGATAAACAATAAGAAAGTCCACACCTTCACACACTATAATAAATTATAAAAAACTAAGGACAAAGCCAGGCGTGGTGGCTCACGCCTCTAATCCTAGCAGTCTGGGAGGCCGAGACAGGTGGATTGCTTGATCTCAGGAGTTCAAGACCAGCCTAAGCAAGAGCAAGACCCCCATTTCTAAAAATAACTGGGCGTTGGGACAGTGCCTGTGGCTTAAAGAAGTAAGGCGCCAGCCCCATATACCAGAGGTGGTGGGTTCAAACCCAGCCCCAGCCAAAAACTGCCAAAAAAAAAAAAAATAGTTGGACATTCTAGTGGGTGTCCTCTGGAAGCCGAAGCAAGAGGATCACTTGAGCCCAAGAGTTTTCAGCTGCTGTGAGCTGTGATGCCATGGCACTCTACTGAGAGTGACAAAATGAAACTCTGTCTAAAAAAAAAAAAAACTAAGGACAAGGAAAAAGTAACCAGAAAAAAAGGGATATATATACTATATACTTTATAACACTAAAGAGGTATATTACTTCCAAGAAAACAACAATAAAACAGATAACTACCTTCTCAACATGAACAAAGTGAATCCCAGAAGACAGTGGTATTAAAACATCAGAGAGCTAAAAAGGAAAACCAGCAACTTAGACTGCTACACACAGAATCATCCTGTGTCACGAAGGCTGAATAAAGATGCTTTCAGACAGTCACTGAATTTGTCAGCAGAGTAGACTCCCTAAAAGAAATAATAAAATGAGTTCTTTAAGCAAAAGAAGAATAACCCCAAAAGGAAAATAAAGACTCAAAAAAAAAAAAACAATAAAAATTTAAATATGTGAGTAAATATAAATAATCCCTGACAGTAAAAATATATAACGTTCTGTGGGATTTGTGATTTATCAGTCAATAGATCAATGAATAGATAGATTTAAAATAAATGTAAAACATAACGCAAAAGATAGGAAGGGATAAAGAAAGTTAATGCTAAGATTCTTGCATTTCCCATGAAGTGGTAAAGGTACTAACTTATAAAAGATGACACATGTACAGATGTATGTTATAATACCTAGTAACTACTAACGAGCTAAAGGAGAGTATAAATTGTATTAAATAACCAAATATGTACATGTATGTAAAGCAAAAAACTCCTACAATACAATGAGAACAAAACAGACAATAAGAGCCTCAAAGACCTGAACAGGTACCCCACAAAAGAAGACGTCCAACTGACCATAAACTAGCCTCATCGGGCATTAGTGAAAGGCTAATTAGAACTACGATGAGACACCACCATACATGCACTCAGCAGCAAAAATTAAATAAACCGACAAAATCAAGTGGTGAGAAGGATTTGAAAAAACTAGAACTTTCATACATCGTTTGTGGAAGTATAAACTGGTAAAACGAATTTTCAAACTATTTGGCAGTATTTACTAAAATTTAGTGTATCTTATTGCCTAGCAATTTCACTCCTAGGTACATATGTGAAAGAATGGTTACATTTGAACCAAAAAGCATGTACCAGACTATTCATAGCAGCAACATCCAAAAAGGCTAAAAACGACCCAATCCTTGGCAGTAGACTAAATTAATAAAGTGTGGTACACTCATACCATAGAATACCAGGTAGTAATGAAAATGAATGAGGTATTGCTACACACCACACAGTTGAATCTCCCAAACATAATTATAATGTTAAGTAAATAAAACCCCCCACACTGGAATACATATTGTATGATTCCATTTACATAATGTTTTTTTTAAAAAAAGACAGGCCGAAGTATGGCATTTGAGATTAAGACAGAAGTTACATTTAGGGACGAGAAGGAGATGCATGTAGGAATGGGCATGGTGACAGCTCCGGGGTGCTGGTAGCTATGTAGTAGGAGGCAGCCCTACTGGGTTCAGTTTGTGATGTTCTGCACAATTTGTGCATTTTATCTATTTACATTATACTTTAAAATTTAATAAACAACAAAAAGAAATCAAAAGGAATGTTTTTAAACCTATTTACCAAGATCTTTGAAAATATTAATTTCCTTTGACTCAGTAATTCAATTCCACTTCTGGTAATTTATCCAAAGGAAATAATTGTAATGGAATGTGTTGCCTGGTATGAGTTTCCTGTGTTTAACAAAGCTAGCTATTTCTCTATTTTTATATATTAATTTTGTTTCCAATGATATTTCTATTATAATGATGCAGTAAACATCTTAGATCATCCAATAATTTTTACTTTATTTAAAAATTACCTCCCCAAGATACATTACTAGAGAATTTAAATTACCATTAAAAATTTTTATGAAGAGTTCATAAAAGTTAGCGTTATAAAGTATAATGGATAGAAGCAGAGAATGAAATTCTAGAGTGAGTACGATCATAGCTACATTTTTTTAAGTTAAAGGGAAAATACCAAAATGCTCTCAGCAATTGAGATTGTCTCTGTTTAGTGAAATTATAGGTATATTTTTCTCTTTTTGTCACCCTTTACCACTTAGCTATTTTATAGTAAGCATATATTACTTTATAACTTAAAAATGTAAAAGTCCACATCATTAAGAGTGAAAACTATTGGGTGGCACCTGTGACTCAAAGGAGTAGGGCGCTGGCCCCATACACCAGAGGTGGCAGGTTCAAACCCAGCCTCAGCCAAAAAAAACTGCAAAAAAAAAAAGTGAAAACTATTATTTATAAAGGAACCCACCCAACTTTCCACCCCGGCTATGTCCCTTTTTGCCCTTAGGGGCTTTGACTCTACGCTGATCTTACAGCAGTCACCACTGCACGTCACACACCTGTTGTTTTAGAACTATCAGCTAAGACATGGTGGCAGGGCCCATTGTCACCTGTGTTCAATCCTCTCTCCAACTCTCCCCAGGAAAGAAATCCATCAAAGCCAACTTGAGACCACATTTCAAGGAATGTAATTTTAAAACAGCACAGTGTTTGAACATATATACAAGAAAACTCATTAGCTGATAGAATTCCTTCCAAACAACTCATGTCCTCTGAACCATAAGGTGACAACTAAGTGAAGTTCTTCCTGACGCTCCCTTAGTTCCTGACATAAGCCAAGATGCTTGAGACACAAATTCATTTTTCTGACCCTCTAAGTACAGGCTGGTATATGACTATTGCAGAATCTAGCTTTGTGGTGGGAGAGGCTTTTACACTTTCATGCATTTCAAAACTTTTATCTTAATTAAAGCTAGGGATTGCGAGAACAGGATACATAGCCACAGAAAACCTGGTAAGAAACTCTATTTCAGAATCTTTATTTTGTCAGCGAATTCCCATGGAAAAGGCAAAATTAATTGGCTCCAACCATGTATGTGTGTGTTTCCTCTTGAGTGCTTTCATTCATTTGTTCCACAAATAATTGCTTAGTACCAATGTTATGTAAGTCGCTGTGCCAAATGCTAGATGTAAAGAAAAAAGAAAACACTTTCCCCCGCATGTAATGAGCTCAGAGTCTGGCACAGAGAAAAGATAAGTCAAAAAATGCTCAAGTCAGTGGGATCTGGGCCTGTGATGGATATCAACAGATAGAGGAGCTCCCAGGAGAGGAACTGGATTCCTTTTCCATTACTGTATAATAAATTTCCAAAACTTATTATGCAGTGATGGAATCATTTATCACAACAACACACATTTATTATCTCACAGTTAAGAGATAATAAACAGGTGAGGAGCCCAAACACAGCTTGCCCAGGACTTCTGCCCATGGTCACATGGGGCTTCTGAGTGTCAGCCAGGCCACATTCCTTTCTAGAGCTCAGGGTCTTCTTTTAAGCTCACATGGGTGTTAGCAGGATTCAGTTCCTTGTGGCTGTAGAACTAAGGTCCCTTTGTTAGCTGCCTGTCAATCTAGGGTCACTGTCAGTCATCTCCTAGAGGCCACCATAGGTCCCCACTATACGGTGCTATCACAGACTGTCTTACCACATGGCAGCTTACTTCATAAAGCTAGCAAGAAAATCTTTCTAAATTCTAGACTGTATTTTTAGGGTACCCCTAATTAAACCAGGCCCACCTAGGATAATTGCCCTTCTGACTAATTCAAAGTCACCTTAAACACCTCTGAACAATCTCTTTGCCTTTGCCACATAGTGCAACCTAAATATGGGAGTAATATCCCGTTACACTGACCCACTCTTGGAGGGAGGGGATCATGCAACGTGTATACCGGGAGGTAGAAATCTCGGAGGCTGTATTAGAATTCTGCCTACTACAGGCATCTGTCCCAAGATGGAAATTTCAGTGGTTCCCTGAAAGAGACGATACCACTACAAGTGTGAAAGGTGAGTGAAAAGGGCTGCAGAGGGGGAAAGAATGTCCTAATTAAAGTTTCTAATTAGTGCACAGTCACCAAATGAGAAATGTCATGATAAATTTAAGAAAATGGTCGAAATTTTTGTGTTTCTGACTTTAGCCATGACAGATGAGGCGTCATGGTGCAGAGAGAAGGACTTCACGGAGAGATTCTTCCATATGATGAGTTCAAAATGACCAGAGGGCTGTGGGATATACAAGTCTATAGCTCAGAGAGGGATATATTGGTACAAAAAATCATGATTTGAGGGCTATTGGTTCAGAGTCAGAGGTCTCATAATGAATGAGGTTAGCCAATACCTGTATGTAGAGAGGAAGCCCATGGCTAGGGCCTCGGAATAGACTTCAAAAGATGCTTGGAGGAAAAACCATGAAGAAGATTGGGAGGGAGCAGTGAGTGATGTAGAAGGGAAGTATTTTACCCCAGAAGCAAAGAGAAGAAGGTGAGACCCAATGCCACAAGCTTCCCGAATGTTAAGAACAAAAAGTAGTTTACCCACCATGATGGCTTTAGATATAGTGGGAATAGCTATTCAAGCTGAAAGAAAGGAGGAAAACGGATTCCAGTGGGTTGAAAAGGGTGAGCTGTGGGGAATGATGTAAAATAGACCATTCCTCCAAGAGGCTCCCTATGAAGGGAGAGGGAGAACAGGGCCACGGGAGTTGGGTTTGGTTAAGACGACAGGGTTAAGCATAACTTCAAAGGATGCCCTAACTCGGTGGTGTGTATTGAAAAACAGTAGCATGGAAGAGCTGGAACAGACTGTAAACATCACCAGATCGTACAGTGGATGTCAGTTAAAAACTCTCTTTGAGAAACTCCTGTGGGTCTCTTTGGCCTGATCTGAATTCTTCTTTGACAGACTTTCATGACATCAGCCCTACCTTCCCTTCACAGGAAGTATCACACAGGCAACTTTCTGCTTACTCTTATGACTAGGTGATTGTGTTAATTTCCCCTACTATTTATGAACCCCATGAAGAAAGAGATCATGTCTGGTTTGCTCAGTGTTTTCTCCTTAAAGCCTAGCACAGTGCCTGGTATACATTAGCCATTTGATAAATATGTATTGAATACAGAGCTTGAATCCTTTTATTTTACAGGTGAAGAAACCGAAGGCTTGAAATTAACTTACCTATCATTGGTTACATTGCTATTAGAGGCAGGTTACAGTGAAGACATATGAGGTTGGACAATTAAGTTCATGAACTCGTCCTAGAAAAAGTGCTCCATAGCTCACTGCTGAGGATCTATGGTCACCTCTGCAGCACTCCCCTGGGGGATCTATGCACCTGATGCCAGCACCTAGTCCACCCCTCAAAGCAATTTTGGAACCCTTTTGTTGGAATGGCCATCAGAGCTGTCTTCCGCTACACAGCCTAACAATTAGGTTCCCAAATTTATTCTAGAAAAATTGCTGTGAAGAGTGGACTAGGCACTGGTGTCAAGCCATGGCAGGGGAGTGCCTGGAAGGTGACGGTTGTGATATTCAGCAATAGGATATGTAGCACGTTTTCTAGGACGAGTTTGTGAACTTAATCGTCCAACCTCATGTTTGTTCATTTCCATACTTTTTGAAAGAATAGCCACTTCCTACTCACAGCATCATTAAATCTACTCTGATTAAGCATTAAAAACATATAAATACACTTCTCCAGAAGAGCGGCTCAGGGCTGTCAGTGATTAACCTGATATCACTGCATGCCCTGATTCCCCAATCCCTCTTTTGTAAATTACCATTTATTGAATAATCACCAGGCTAAACACAAAAGAGCTAAGTGCTCCATTTCTCCATTTGATTTTCGTAACATTTCCTAAAAGTGGTTGATATTATTCCTGTTATGCAAAGATGATAATGAGGGCTGAAATAAACAACTCGCCAAAGCATTGAATGTCAGGGCTAAAATACAAACATAGGTCTGTCAGACTCCAGAACTTAGGACCTTATCCATGACTCTCTGCTACTTTACTAACTATGCTCTTTCTGAGACTTTTACCAATTTCCATAATTCTATTCCCATCAAAACACACCCTCCCTTTAAGAAAATACATTCAGTGTTCGGGGAAATGAATGAACTCTTTCAAGGCACTTTTGGTTGCTATGAGATAAAAATATGAAAAGAAAAAGTTACCAGTAAAACACAAATAGAATTTTAATGAGTTCAGTGTTAACTCAATTCAGTAGTAGAAATCCCAAGGTCAAGGATATTTTATAAATATTGAAGATGACAAAATAATGTATATACATTTTAAGAAAGAAAAAATACTGTATTAAAATTGTAATACTAGGCTGGGCACGGTGTCTCACGCCTGTAATCCTAGCATTCTGGGAGGCCGAGGCAGCTGGATTGATTGAGCTCACAAGTGGGAGACCAGCCTGAGCAAAAGTGAGATCCCCCATCTCTACTAAACATAGAAAAAAATGAGGCAAGAGGGTCACTTGAGCCCAAGAGTTGGGGGTTGCTGTGAGTTATGACACCATGACACTCTACCCAAGGTGACCCCTTGAGACTATCTCAAAAAATAAAATATCAAGTAAAACAAAATAAAATTGTAAGTCATGTTTGACTTCTGCAATTATAAGAGGTGCTCAAACATGACTTGTATTCATCTTTTGTTTTCAGTATATGTTGAGTATTATAAATTTAGTAAATATTTTTTTTCTTAAAAAATGTGTATACACTATTTTGGCACTGCCTGTACATTTTATACCTATAGAATATATACACACATTCATATATGTTATAAATTCTGTGCATATTTTTATTATGACTTTGGCAGCATCACAGGAAAGTTTGGGCCTCTTTGCCTCTTTGCCCTGGCAGTGGGGGCCCATTTGCTCTCAGTGGTGGACGTATCTTACTCAGTAAGCCTGTATCTTGCTCTTACTCTGTAAACCTACCTTTCTCTTCCTCAATAAACTTTGTTTAATACTTTCTTTAAATAAAAAAGTTTAGCTTCTCTCGATTAATAATTTTTAAGTCTTTCCTGTTATACAGTTTTTCTTTCTCTTTCTAAAAGAGCAACTATATTTATTCTCCTGCTTCCTCATCCTTTCTAAGCAAATGTGTGGCAATTTTGAACAGCTCATCTGGTAAGAAACAGAAAACTCTCTAGACACAACTCTTTGCCTTTGAAATGTATGTGGAAGTCAAATATCCCAACTTCATGAATTAAACTGTGACCCAGAATGTGCAACTGAATCTTTTGGCAGAAGTATTAGTCAAAGAGCCGGGAAACAGGGTTTCTGGTTCCTCCCTACACCACCAGCCAGCAGCTGGGCAAGGCTAGCAAGCTCAGTGAACCTCTCCAGGACTAGTTTCATATCTCCTCAATGAAGCCATGAACATGAGCTTCCTCCTCCTCCGGATCCTGTATCTATAATCTGAGAGTGTCTGGAGCATCCAGTACTGTCAGACAAGAGGGATCGTGTTAATTCAAGTTAGGGAGAAAATCCCCTGATCTCTCTCCAGCTCCAAGCTTATGTTTCTAGAGGCCAACTGACACCTCCACCTAGAAATGCTTTAGATTTCACAACTGACCATGTTTAAAACTAAGTTTGTCATCCTCCTATCAAGAAAAAGAGAAAGGAAAAAAAGAAAGAAACTGCTCCTCATCTTTCTAGTGAAGGCATTTCCATCAATCAAGTCTACCAAGCTAGAAACCTAAGAATGCTTTTGACAGCCACTGTTTCCTGGACTGCTTTCACCTCATCAGTCACTACATTTGCCACACCCCAGAGTCGTCTCTCTAATTCACCACGTCCTCTCCTGTTCCACATCCACTTCCCCAGTGCAGGCATCATCCTCTGAAACCAATCGGAATGACCTTCGTGTCTTACTGCACCCAACTGAAAACCTTTCTCTACAATGCTAGTGGAGTTATCAGGCAGAAAAAGACAAGGCTTATCAGAGCATTCCCAAGTCAGAAATATCTATTAACTCTAAGTTACCTGTACAGCCTTTGCATGTATCTGTTGGCCATTTGTAAACCCAAAATAAAATCCTAACCAGACCCCCCCAATCAACTGAATGGACTTCCTCTTGGCCAACAGGATCCAAGAGAAACCCTAAAAACTGAGTTCCTGGCCAAGATGGGACAGAAAGTCAGACATGCTTCACTATACCCTCTCCCTTTTAGGATTCAGATGCTACAACTGCCATGCATTAATGTTAAAATAGAGATTATAAGATTGATAGGATGAACTGTTTGTGGCAATAAGATCCCAAATTATAAACAGGAACTAAGGCCATATCGGGCAAATGTTAAGACATATACTCCTTCACTTAAAAAATAAACTAGGCCAGGTGCAGTGGTATACTCCTACAGTCCTAGCTATTCAGTAGGCTGAGGCCAGAGAACTGCTTGAGCCCAGGAGTTCAAGGCTACAGTGAGCTGAGCACTCCATCCTGGGAGACAGAGCAAGACACTGCCTAAAAAAAATAAATAAATAAAAATAAAAAATAAAAGAATAAACTATGTTCTAATTGCCAGAAGGTTCTTCTTTTTCTCTAACAGCTAAATAAGTACTGGCCTCAAGATAGGCAATATTAAAACAATTTTCGGTTCATCCATCATCAGACTCCAACTCCCATCCTCCTGTTCCACAAGCCATAGCTACAGCATTGATTGGACAAGACACTGATTTCAGTAACTTTCTCCTGATAAGAAGACCAGCAACTGGTTTTTAGCCAGTATGCAGAGACTGTCATTTGAGTGTCTTTGTGTCCTTAAAAGACCTTTTGCATACAGGGCTTAAGTGTAATACATTTAAATGTTAAGTCCCCAATCCAAGATGAACATGGTCATATGTTACCTGCATATTTGTTTAATATTCATGCATCAGAACCACCCATATAAATATTCATAACCCCTCCTTTGAAGATGTGTCCTTGGCCAATCCACTCAGCTTAAATTCCTGTCATACCCCTCCCCCCTTGAAGTGCCTGTCTGTCAGAGGCGACACTTCTCAGCCTGTCCGAGTAGCCACTGGCAGCTGGAACTCTGTAAGGAATAAAGGTCTCCTTCTCTAAATTTAAGATCTTGTGATTTTTTTAAGTTAACACATTCTTATGTCTTCTTTGGAGAAATATGTTAAGGTCCTTTGTTGTTTTTTTTTTTTTTTTTTTTTGAGACGGAGCCTCAAGCTATCCCCCTGAGTAGAGTGCCATGGCATCACAGCTCATAGCAACCTCCAACTCCTGGCTCAAACGAGTCTCCTGCCTCCGCCTCCCAAGTAGCTGGGACCACAGGTACCCGCCACAACACCCGGCCATTTTTTGGTTGCAGCCATCATTGTTGTTTGGCGGGCCTGGGCTGGGGATTCGAACCCACCACCTTAGGTGTACGTGGCTAGCGCCTTAGCCGATTGAGCCACAGGCGCCGAGCCTCATAAGTGCTTTCAAAGAGCTTACTGTTTAAATGGTAGAGAGTCAATCATACATGAAAGGGCAACCTCATAAGATAATATGAATTACATCTGTCCTTAGGCATTTAATCCTGTCACAAATATGTGGGTGTTGTAAAAAGTTGATCATGGGATAAAAAGTATGCCTGTTGTGTACTGGAACTGGTAGGGGATACTTCATGAAGGAGGTAGCAGTGGATTAAACAGTGGAAAATAGGGTAGGATTTTGAAGGGGAAGGAAAAGTAGTAGGCTTGGGATTAGGAAAGGATATACATAGACTCTAAGCTTGATGTTCCTTGAGTCCCAACTGGCTAGAGTTAGGGAGGGCTATGTTTGGAAACCTGGGCCTGAGTTGTCCAGGATCTTGAGGTTGAGGCCAGTAAGATTTTGGGAGGCAGAGGGTGATGTATATCATGAGTATTACGCTGACAATTGTGAACATTGTGAATTGAGTGAGAGGGAGCCTCCGTTCAAGGCTGGTGGAGTAGGGTAGATGTGATGTGATTAATGCCTGAACTGGGGAGATTGGAATGGAGAAGGATAAGTGTAAGAAATGTAGAGAAGAATGCATGGGACTTTGGTTTGAAAGGAGAGGAAGGGGAATTAGAATGTTTTAGGTAATAATGGGTTTGTTGCTAGAACTTGGGAAGTGCAGTCAGGAAGGTGGTAAGAACACGCATTGTAGACTCTGAACTTGGGT
>CAUYQV010023667.1:0-56439 GCA_963574575.1 Galagoides demidoff | reverse complement strand
CCTGTGGCTCAATTGGCTAAGGCGCCGGCCACGTACACCTAAGGTGGCGGGTTCGAATCCCCAGCCCGGGCCCGCCAAACAACAATGATGGCTGCAACCAAAAAATGGCCAGCCATGGTGGCAGGCACCTGTGGTCCCAGCTACTTGGGAGGCGGAGGCAGGAGACTCGCTTGAGCCCAGGAGTTGGAGGTTGCTATGAGCTGTGATGCCATGGCACTCTACCCAGGGGGATAGCTTGAGGCTCCGTCTCAAAAAAAAAGAATTTTCTTTCTTTATCATTTTGGCCCATGTTATCCAGTGCAAATTCCCCTCATTGGAATAAAATTTGGAAGGACAAACAAAATAAAAGTTAAGTTTTCACTTAGATTTTCTATGATGTATTTTCACTATGTCATCCTCCTACATTCCATGGCAAGGCCCTTTCTGTCTTATTGTTATTTCTCCAGTTGTCTTAATTTTCTTCAGCCCTTATTTGTTGCTGGAATGTCCCTTTGTCTTTTAAAATTTGAACTAATCTCTCTCACCCTATTTGCATTGTGACTTTTCATTTTCTCCTTTACACAAGACTTGGAAGTAATGTTTAGAAATGTCATCACAGTCCTTATGAATACTTGATATTTTGAGAATAAATAATTATTTTTACAAAAATAATATTTTCCCCAAAAACAGATAAGCAAGAAGGATATCACATCCCTATTTTACCTGTTGAATGTTTTCCCCAAAATTGTGGTTACATGGAGATCCTAGGCCAGGACATCAGCTGACACACTGCAGGACAGGACGGTGGGGGAGGGACACATCAGCCACAACACCAGGGAAGATGGCAGGCAATTTGAACGCTTATCCCCTGAATAGAACCATCATTTTTGAGCATACTGTTTCCTTTCTTGCCTGCCTTAGGAGAAAGTGTTTGTCTATTTCTCCTTTCTAGGAAACTTTTTCTGTCCTAATTAGCTTATTGTGAAAAATTAAGTAAAGTAAACATAAACAACAGGCATCAATTGTGCTATGTGGAGAGAGTGGGCATTTACTTAATCCGCACCTCTGCTGAGCTCTCCATGTTGACCGACCCCTCTGAGGGGTAGAATTAAAAGTACAGCAAGAGGACTTGGGCCATCTCTGACCTATCTCACCTGAAGCAACCAGACTGTCCTGCGTCCTGACAGTGGACCCTGAAACACCATGGGTGCTGGTGAGGTCCTTAGGACGGTCACATGGCCCCTCCCTCATGGAGCGAGTACCCCCCAGGGCTTCAGGTTTGAGGGGAGCTGCTCAGAGTGGAGGTTGGGAGGCCCCGGGCATTTTCCCTGGGGTGCCTGCCTTGTTCCTTCACCACTAGTGGTCTTGCAAAACACCATCCTCATGTTTCCCATTTAAGAAACTTGGGAACGTTGGTGGAGTGTCGCTGGTCTCATTGGTCCTGAAGTCTCTGTTGACAAGAAGGTAGATGTTATCTTTTTCTGTAGGCATCTTTTTGCTAGGAAAATAGCCACAGTGCCTTTTGCTCAGTAGTGCCTGCCAAAGAGCAGGAACCTTGTAAGTGTTACCTTGAATCTTCACACAAACCTGACACAACTGATGCAATTACTCTCATTTGCTGGATGAAGAAACTGAGGTTTAGAGCAGTTGGCCCTTAGAGCAACCACATGTCCAGTGCTGTCCTCTGGCCCTAAAGCTCAGACCTGCTGCATGGTCCAGCTCTTCTTCCTGCCCATGAGTGATGGATCACCATTGTCACCCCCTGACCTGTGAACACTGGGTTCAGGGACAGCCAGGGTGCAATGTGACACAGCCCATTTGTGATGTCAAATGAGCCAGAGGGCCCATCTGAGCCCAAAGCCTGCCCAGGGGCACATGGGTTATAGGAAGCAAGTGAGGTGCCCCTGAGTGAACAAGGGCAGGGTTGACTTGGCCTGCTGATGCACTTGAAATGCTCCCCCCACCCCGCCCCGCTGCTAACCACCATGAGAGATGAAATGCTTTCTGTCCCTGCAGCATCTCTTTTAATGTGAATGAATTTCTGAAGGTTCAGCTGTTGTGGTTGGTTATCTTCAGAAAGTAGGAGGCTTCTTAATTTAACAGCCCTGTAATGAGCACCTTGTCTGGAGAACAGGTGGAGAGAAGGGGAAACAAAGTTCCGGTCTGTCGCAGCCTCCGTCTGAGTACAGATTGGGCTCAAGACCCGCATTAAGTTCTAGAATTGGGCACGTACCCAAGAATCTCAAAGGGGAACAGCAAGGCTATAACCATCCCGAGAGAGGCTGGATTCTGAACAGACATCCCAAGGATGGAGTGTGGTAGGGTGACCTACACATGTTGGTGACATTGTAGGCACAGGCCTGCCAGGTCTCTAGACTTGTGAGGTTGGAGCCTGAGTGGTCCAGAGAGAGGTGAGGGGTGGGGGGTGGACCAGCTGAGCCCCTCTATCCAGCACCCTGAGATCTTGGGCCAGGTGGACACGTTCAGTGGGGTGAGGCTTACTGATGGGGGACATACGTGCACCGCTGAGTGTACTTACAACTGCATTGTGCTCGCAGATGCTGGTTTGTTTTCTAGCAGTTTTCCATAAGGTTTGTTCGTCTCCTACCTGAGTAGTGCTGTGTGCTGAAAGGTTCATCATCCTTGCTTGCCAGTTGGAGTGGGGAAGGGTGAAATTTGACACAGGACTGGAGATTTTTGTCTCTTCCTAACAGGGAAGACTTGTGAAAAATTTGGTAGGAGATGTGGCCCAGTAATAGCAGCAGTGGGGACAGTGACCTTAGTGCCGTGGGCAGGATAAACTGGCAGGGAGCCTGGCAGCAAGGTTCCTGGGCGGCAAACAAGCAGCTCACGTGCCGGACGGTGGACAGGAAGCTCGGGCAGGATGTGGTGTGGGCTGTACCACCTCGGCGGGCTGATGGCGGTGGCTCCGTGATGGGGCTGGGATGCTACACAGTTGGAAAACAGGGAGAGACACAAGATAATCTCCAAAGGACTCAGATGCTTTGGCTGTGGCAGGTGGGTGGAGGGGAGCCTTACGTGGGCTGGAAGGCACGGAAGCAAGATGGAGCATCACCAACATGTGTGGGTCACCTCACCAACACAAGTGGGTCACCTCACCAACACAGGTGGAATCACCTCACCAACACATGCAGGGTCACCTCACTAAGATGTGTGGGTCACCTTACCAACACATGCAGAGTCACCTCACCAACATGTGTCAGTCACCTCACCAACTTGTGTGGGTCACCTCACCAACACATGTAGATCACCTCACCAACATGTGTGGATCACCTCACTAAGACGGGTGGGTCACCTCACCAACATGTGTCAGTCACCTCACCAACTTGTGTGGGTCACCTCACCAACACATGTGGGTCACCTCACCAACACGTGTCAGTCACCTCACCAACATGTGTCCGTCACCTCACCAACACATGTCAGTCACCTCACCAACACATGTGGGTCACCTCACCAACGTGTGGATCACCTTGCCAACGCATACATGTGGGATCACCTCACCAACACATACATGCGGGATCACCTCACTAACACGGTGGGTCACCTCACCAACACATACGTGCGGGATCACCTCACCAACATGGGTGGGTCACCTCACCAACACATACATGTGGGGCTGCAAGAATGAGGAGGAGGAAGCTTTTGATTTGGGTGCATGTTCTGGGCATGGAGCAGAGAACGGGTAGTCGTTGGGGACAGAGCTGAGGCAGAGCCCATTGTCGGGGTCCTGGGGCTGTTTCTACTGCCTTCTGTTCTAAACCTTTGCATGCCCACTGGGTAGAAGGTGCTACATCAGGGGCCGTGCAGGAATCTAGGGCTGCTGTTGATGTCTCATAAACAGAAGCTGGTGGAGCAAGGGGGAGAAAAGTGACAGCCGAGTTAGAACTGTCAAGTGAAAGGACGGAGCACGAGGAGTCCCCAGTCGCCTGAGGAGCTTATGTGTGCAACCTCACGCCCACTGGCTCTCCTCAGCTCTGTGTCCTCTGGTCCATTTGAACTTGTTTCACTTTAGCTGCCTCTTCAGTGATACTGGATCGACAGGGCCCTCCTGGAGTGGGCAGTCACACAGAGCTAGCTACCATTCTCATCTGACGAGCACACCCTGCGCCTCCCACCTGGGTGTCCGCAGGATGTCTAGGTCTGGAAGGCTCTGTGCAGAGTCTGGGTTTGGTATCTATCAGGACTTAACTGGCTCCCTTCAGGAGTGTGGCCCCTTCACATAGGATTGCTGCCCTAATCCTGTGACTCTGTAGCCCAGTCATAGGGTCAGGATGTCCTTCCATGAAATGCTGGATCTGCAGGCATTGTCAAGGTCACTGCCAACCACACTCAGACAAGAGACTGATGAGCTGACTGTGACCGGCAGGTTAAGGAAGGCTTCAAGAACATGAGTAAGAGTCACATGAGCTCATTTCCACCATTTCCACATTACCTACACACAAACCTAAACGTGTTCTCTCTGCCCCAGAAAATTGTCAGGGCTCTTCTTGAACTTGAAAGTGGAGTAGGTCTCCCCCTCTTGTTTTGAACATCTCAAGGATGTTTGGCGTCTCCCTAAGGTGACAACAGCATGAGAAGGTAGTAACTGTGTGCCCGACTGGATGCCACCTGAGGAGTGTGGTCTGTGTGCCCGGCTGGATGCCACCCAAGGAGTGTGGTCTGTGGGCCTTGCATTTTCTTCCCCATCGTGTTCATCAATGTGGCAGTCTGAACAGGATTCAGAATCTGGGGTGTTCATAGCATTTGATCTGAAAATGTGCCATGACAGTTTGGGGAAGAGAAATTCCTGCCAAATGAGTTTAAAAGAATAAAAAGAATGTCCTTTGGAGATTTAGAAAAATATTCAACATATTTTTAATCTGTGCTCTTTTATAAAACAATGGCCTGAAATTTAGGTGGAATTTACTAAATAAATGAGAGCAAGGCTAAGAGTTAATCACTGGATAATAACTCTCCCCGCACCACAGTCACTGCTTCGGTGGCAAGCCGGAGGGCCAGCTGAAAGGTAGGGCAAGTTGAGTCTGCACCTGCACATTGCCCCACATGAGTGAGAGGCAGGGTTGGAGGGCCCATTCCACAGCTCACTGTTAGGCAGTGCAGGGTGCGTGGGGAGCTCCCGGGGACCACTGTGCACCCTTGCCTCCTCTGTGTCATTCCCAGTCACCTGCCCTGGATGTGGAGTGAGGAGTACCAGGCTTAACTACGGGTACTTAGCTATTGGACCCTGAGGTCCCTGCCAGGGACAGAGCTACTGGGGCCTGAGTCCTTGGCTCCTTGGTTGGTAATCAGGTCCCTGGGGACCCTATAACAGGTGAGTGCATGGTTATTCCCTGTGTCCCACGATAGGTGAGAGTGTGTGTGTTTTGTGTGTGTGTGCACGCGTGAGCACATGCACACACAAGCCAGCTTACATGTGTGTGTTTATGTAGCTGCAGTAGCTCATACGCTTTCTACTGCCAGCCAAGCAGCACACATAGCTTCCACGATCCTCCAGAGCCCGGGACACTTGCACTGGGAGAGTGTGAGTTTTGAATACTAATTACTATGTATTAACTAGATATGATCTCAAATTCTCAAATATATGTGCTAACCATGGAGATGGCACATTCCAGAACTTCCTCTGAGCTCCAGTTTCCACAGTGTCTGCTTCCTAGGACAATGTGGGGGTGAATGGTTGTTGATGAGAAATGCGTCCCATCCTTTATGAAGTGAGAGGCTACCACAAGACCCTGGACTTCAGCAGAGCACCACTGATTCCACATTCTGCTGTTACACATAATTACCTGTCCATCTAGAATAGCATACACTTCTTTTTCTAAACTCGGAAGTTGTACGTTTGAACATGGATGGCACAGGAACAAAGAGTGAGCTCTTACTAATTTAGCTTTACGCTGAGGATGTGGAAAACTTGATAGCTAAAGCTATATTTTGCTTTTTAGACTTCTTGTAATTTTTAGGGAATCAAATATTTAGAACAAAAATTAACAAATTACTTTGAATTACACTAGGCAAAAACGGGATCTTTTGGGAAGTGATTCACATTTAATGTCCAATAGTGTATGGTTGGAATATCGTTTATTTTAAATGGCAATGTTGTAGGGGGCAGGTCCTGGAAGAAGTCGGTTTTTTAAGTGATTACTCAAGAAAGCACAAGTCTATATTTTCTGACCATGAGACCAGTTTTAGATACACTGTATTCATTTCTAATTCCTAAGCTCCTTTACCTCTCAGGATAAAGTGAATACTTCCCACTACTGTAGTCATCACACATAGGGATGGCTCTGGCCACAGAGCTGGAGAGGATGTATAAAGAAGTTAACCATCAAATCATAAGCACCACATGGCTGTTACCACCATTATCAGGCATAGCGCAGTGTTTTCCATTTTATCAGAGTTTCATACTCTATCGTCTATTACAATATCCCGATTTTCAAAAGGTAATGCCCTTTAAAACACCTTTCCCTTTTGTCCCATCATCTGAAACGGTAGCGGCCCCATCATGCTGAGTAGCTGAGGTCACAAGTTTGCAGAAAGGGTGAACGGTCAGTGAAGAAGAGTGAGGGTTGCAAAGGTTGTAAAGTTGGCTCTGGCCAGCCAGCAGGCACTTCCCTGTGGAGTTGAGCTGCTGTAACAGCCACCTGATGGGACAGACTTGTGGGGTGTCGGCTTCATCCATGAGGATTGAGCTGGCAGCTCTCCAGAGTGAGGTTTTGCCAGTCATCTCAACAGGCAGCTTTCAAAGTGTCCCCCAGGCTGTGTTTGCCCATTATCCTAATAGTTTTAAGTTTATTGTGGAGAAAAGAGGGAGGGTCTATGGTCAGAGAAATTCGGAAAACACTGGTTCAACCATGATTCAAAAGGTCTGTTTCCGGTAGGTCACTCCTAGCCGTTACTTAGCATTGCGTCCAACAAGCGTCATTCAGCAGCTGCGCTGTGCACATAGTTCTCATAATCACTGGGCTGCGGCTCTTGGGAAGAAAATCGTGTGTGTGTGTGAGTGTGCACATGCGAATGTACAGAGTCTGCCAAGTCTTAAGAAATAGGAACACTCAGGAGACTGTCCTGTGAAAGAGAAAAGAAAGGTGAAGCCTGAAGGTAGACTGCATCTGTGCCGCTGATAACAGCGGCTCTCAGAAATGGGGGGCGCAGCGGGGGGTCAGGAAAACATTAATTTTTCCCTACCCAAAGTGTTACATGAACAGTTTCCAATTTTTTATACACATTTTCTAAGAAAAGGTTGAATGAAGAACATTTTTAACATGGCCAGCTCATTAAGAAACACATTGCTTTTCTGGAGACAGGTGCTCTCCCGGGAGGTGCTCTGGGGTGAGGCTGAAGTCTTGGGCCAGTTCTGCTGCAGGTTTCTCATAGTTCTGGAAAGTTTGGGGTTGCTCCTGCTAAGACGTCCAACCCATCAGTGGTTGCTCCAACCCGTCAGTGGTTGCTCCAACCCACTCTATGTGATATCACGCTGTGAATCGAGACCCCGGGGAGTTGTAGCCTGTTTCCGAGCGATCCCTTTTCTGTTGTCCTATGAGAGCCAGCCATAGCAGATGAGTAGCAAAACAGTGATTTTGAGCAATAGTAAGTTCTTTTTTAAAAAAATAAATAAATCTTTATGTTAAAACTCTAACTGTATCTCTGCAATGGTATCACAACCCAGCTTTCTTTCTGCCTTCTTTATTGCAGTTGCATATGGGGCTGATGACTTTAGGGATTTTCATGCAATAATTCCCAAATCTTTCTCTCGTAAGTATACACTTTGCTTCTAGAGAATGGAAATATGTGTTTATTTCATACTCAGTTTTCATCGTGTAAATATTGTGAGTGCATGTTACTTCATCAACATTTCCCTTTATGCTTGAAAAAAGGAGATAAATATCTACCATTCCATTCATTAAATATCTACCACTGGGGACTCATTTACAGAATGAAGTACAAAAGAAAGGTTCAGACAGTGACTAGGGGGGTGTGGCAGTAGAGTAACACTAAGGGGAGGCAGAGGAACGGTACTGATGGAATCCTTACTCTGCTGATGCTGTTGTTCCTTTTTATTGAGTGGGAGGATAAATGGCCATACTTTCTGTCACTGTCAGACAACACACAGTTTCAAGATAATTTTTACAATTCTGTGGGACAGAGGGAGAGACACATGCTCTCCATGTCTTGCTCTGGAGCATTAATACCAGAACAGACAAGAGAAGACTCACAGGCTTCCAGACTGTTATTCTCTGGTGCTCAGTGCATGAGCAGACCTACTGTTAATACTTGCCGCAGGTGGGACCTTCTCTGCTCAGAACTGTTAAACCAAAAACAGATGTTAATTTCATTTTTCTTTTTTAGGTATTGAGAGCTGATAAATGATAAATTTATTTGGGCAACACCCTCAAAGGAGTAGTCTTTTAAAGAACAAAAGAGGGCTTTTTAAAAAATATACAGAGAGCTAAATGTTTAAAGGCATACAAGTTGATAGTCCCCTTAGGACCTAGGTCTTCAAGCCTGTATTAGTAAATTCTCTAATATTATAAAACATCAGAATAATTTGTGTTTGTTAAGAGTGTGACAATTATGAAGGCAGACTCTAATTTAAAAGACATCAATAACAGTTTAAGTTTCTGACATCCTGATTATCAAAAACTATGATATCTGAGGGATTTAGCAGTACAGATATACCCTTTTTCCCACAAACCAGACTGACTAATGTTCCAGTATGTAACATTCATAGGAATCTTTCCCTCACTGATACTCATTTGATAATAGCTTAACATTTATTTCTGTGAGATACATACGTATGTATATGTGAATGTTGATATATGTGTCCATGTATATGTCTGTGCTTACATGACCATAAAAAAACATAAGGTACTAGGGCAGAGAAATGATACTAATTTTGAGATGAATAATCATATTGTTGAAATGATTTTAATTTCAAATTAATACGAGGGTACAAATGTTTAGGTTACATTGTTTTAACTTCCAAGGTAGAGTTCAAGTTGTAGTGAGACCTTCACCCAGGGGGTGTGCTGAATACCCTCATATCCTGCACTTTAAGTGCGATCCGGCCAATTGCCCTCCCTCCTCCTGACAAGTGTCCTCTACCCTCCCCCCCTCATTGAAATATTTTGAAAAGTTAAATGCACTTAAGAGTAAGATAATGTATTCTAAGACATGTTTCTGTTCAGAAGGGTGTACACTCAAGAATACTGTAATGTTGAAGCAGATCCTTTGGTAATCAAAATCTTTAGTCTATAAAAATTGCTGCATATTAAAACATTGTATTTGGAGTCTTTAAAACATGATATTTATATTTTGGCACAATTTGTATATATATTTATAAAAATACGTAGATGAGGTATTAGTGTCTCTCTTTTTCAATTCCCCCCAGTATTCAAACTGCAAATCTCCTGTTCACTGTAATGGCCAGTGGCCCTTAAAGACCACCCTACCCAAACATCAACCAAACTGTTCTTGGCCAATATCGCCACCTTGTGGTCATGATGGAGAATTGCCCTCTTTGCCCCTCAGCACCCTTCTTGAAAATTAAAAACATAGACGTTTTGACCACCTCTATCTTCTTTATGCCAGTTTGTGTCCCTGTTTACCTGAGGAAAATATCAGTATGCTTGTAACTTGTTAATTTTTATACTTTCTTTTTTCTGTCTTTTGACTTTCTTTTCTCTCCTTGACTTTTTTCCATCTGAAGGCCTTAAACATCAAATGAGGAGAATAGTATTTCTAATCATGCACCTTAACAAGAAAAAGTTCTACGTTTCAAATGCTATTAAATTATAATAAATGGTTCTATTAACCTTTAAGATGCTTAAAAGTTTCATAAGTCTCTTTTGGAGGCAACACAAAACATCAATATAAATTTCCTCTTCATCTCAAATTTTAATTTTTACTTGCTAGTCACAGGTGTTATAGGCTATTTCTTTCTCCTGTTTTTAATTTAAAATACTAAATATTTCAAACTCTCATGGCCCAAAATCATACTGGAATGATATTTTAGATGGAGAAATGCATTCTGAGTATCAAACATTTACTTTTCCGTAAATTCGAAGACATATTCTAAAAAGGAAAAGGAAATGAAACATACCCCATCTGTAAGGTGGGGACTGTCAGTGTGCATTACACCTGTGCATTAAACAATGATTAATTATTTGTGAGTGCATGTGATTCTTGGCAGCAAAGTCAGGCCTCTGAGTTCTTGGATTCTCCAGATTCTTCAATTCTGAATTTCTTTTTTAAGTATGCCTTATGTTCAGGGGCATGGGGTCTCTCTTAGGACTGTTGGGTAACTTAAAACACAAAAGTCCTCTAAGATATGACAATAAGATTTTAATTTTCCCTTTTTTTAGGTACCATCTGGGAAGGAAAGTAGCTTTTAACTAGGGATTTTAAAACATCCACTCTTAATATAAGCCACATTTATTGAATAATAAAATAATAAAATAAATAAAATAATAAAATCCTTGTCCATTATCTCTTAGTCAGTGGAAGAGCCAGAGTGTTCTGGGAGAAGGAAATGGACACATCTCCATTTCATGTTCTATATTTAATCAGTTCAATTCAGTACCATACTGAGCTCAACGTTTTTTTTAAGTAGAAGCAGACTTTACAAAATATTTATAAGTTTATTCCCTATATTCAGGGGAAGTGCACTATTTCATTGAAACAATACCACAGCTAAGCAGTTCCAGGTCCAAGTAAGTGGCATAGTTGGCATGGTTCTAACTTTCCATGGAGATGAATCCATGGGGCCAACCAAAGCCCCACAAATACAGATTAAGGGGAGACTGACTATTTCACAGAATTGATTTGGGGGCAAGTCTGATTGGCATTGTTTAAGGTCATTAAGAAAATGAAAGGACTTCTCATGTGATACTCTTTCTTTTTATTTGTTTTTGAGACAGAGTGTCACTCAGTGGCCCTGGAGTTAAATGCCATGGTGTCATCATAGCTCACAGTAACTTCAAACTCTTAGGCTCAACTGATCCTCTTGTCTCAGCCTCCCCAGTAGCTGGGACCACAGCTGCCTGCCATAATGCCTGGCTAGTTTTTCTATTTTTAGTACAGATGGGGTCTTGCTCTTGCTCAGACTGGTCTTAAACTTCTAAGCTCAAGTCTTAGATCTTCCTGCCTCAGAGTGCAAGAATTACAGGTGTGAGCCACTACACCCAGCCCACATGTGACACTCAGTCGGGACCTTTGCATGTCCCTTTGGGTGGGTTCCAGGTTACTTTTTAATATGAGACTGCCAGGAGATGGGCAGCTTCAGTAAATGCCTATCATCTGTCCAAACTCATCCTTCATTAGTGGAAGCAACCACTGGTGTCATTGCCTTCTGCAGGATGGTAGATTTCAAAATCAAGGGCCCAGGAAAAGTGATGCACACCTACTGAGCCTCCCTCCCAAGTGGTGTGAATAGGCAGTGCCCAGGTTATGAACAAGATTGGTTCTATAGATTTGTTTTTAAGTTGAATTTGTATGGAAGTTGGAACAGGTGCACGCTGTTACCTATAATAGCCTCTATTCATCAGTGTGAAGTATACCTACGTTGGATGTCAGTAACTCGGGGACTGCCCATACTGCCATCAACAGGCCTAACTCCACTTGGTATTTTTTCTAGGTAAAGGAAATGGCCCTCGGGATAAAGGCCTTATGTCTGTCCTTGAGTGGGGGACATGCTGGTTGGGGCCATCTACAGGACTGTGGGAGTAGCAGGAATCTAAGATCAGGTCCCCTGACGACCCCCAGGGGCTGCCCCTCTGCCTGCCTGTGCTGAGCGTGCCCTGGCCATAGACCCCTCCTTGGAAGGACCTCTTCCTGCTTTCATCTCCCTGTTGCCTCTCCTCAGCACCTTCCCTTCACTGGTAAAGCTGAACTGAGGGGCACTCGTCCTGCTTGGCCACGCTGCGTCCCTCAGCCTGGGCCTTTGTTTTCTCTGAGTCAGGCATGTCCAATTGGCTGCGGCCTCTGGCGACTTCCCTTCCCATAAACCCGCCCCAGCCCATGCTGGCCCTTTCTTCAGGAGGCACAGACAGCTGACCAGTGCTGGGCACTCTAGTCAGTGCACAGCTCCATAGCCACTTCTTCAGCTCTCCCCTCATTCCAGCCACATCACTGAGCTCAGCTTCAGCAAAAACCCCAGAAACCATTTCACACTTGTGTATGAGACACCCCCATTCTGAGCTTATGTTTTCGACATCACTAGACCTGAAAGATCCAGTCTTTATTTACAACTTAAGATAGTTTCAATCTCTGATTGCTGTTATCTATGAAAACAAGCCTGTCCCTTGTATTCCCCTCTGAGACAGAGGAGAACCCCCCCATTTTCACAGACAGCCTCCTCAGGTCCACAGAAATACCTTGAGCTTGTCTGTGTAACTAACACTCAGTTTGTGTAGCCCACAAAGACAGGAGGACCTTGACCCCTACAGAGGAAATCCGCACACTGCTTCACTGCTTGATGGCCCTGCCCCTCACTTCCCTTCATATCTCCTGGATCCTGCAAAATTCATTCTTCTTTTAGACTTTACAGGCATTCCGTATCATAACACAGCCTAGAATTTGTCTGTGTAGTTCTAGACCCTTCCTGTTCTAGAACACTGAGCATCTGCCATCTACCACCTGTTTAAATGAGCTCTGGCTGATGTGGACTCCTCTGTCTGTCCTCCTTGTTTGCAGTTCCTCAGCCTTGGCCACAGTGATGGGGGAGATGGTCTGCTTGCTCTTGCAGAAACCCTGAACATCACAGCATCCTTAATTTTCTCCTTTGAACTGTGCCTCCTCCTGTGCTGAATAGTTCTACTGCTGCTCTCACGGGTCTAACAAATAAATTTTACATTCTGAACCTGCCCACCTTTTACACCCTCAAAACTGCCCATTATTGACACCTCACACCTGCCCACTATTGACACCTCATATCTGCCCACCATTGACACCTCACACCTGCCCACCATTGACACCCTCACACTTGCCCACCACTGACACCCTTACACTTGCCCACCCTTGACACCCTTATACCTATCCGCCTTACACCCTTTTATCTGCCCACCTTTAACACCCTTACATCTGTCCACCTTACACCCTTAGACCTGCCCACCACTGACACCCTTACACCTGCCCATCTTTCATACCCTTAACAACTGCCCACCTTTTACACTTTTATACCTTTTTAACTTGTAATCCCTTATACCTGTCTACCTTTCCCATCCTAGATCTCGTCATCTTACATACTCCACCTATCCATGTTTACATGCTTACATCTGTCCGTCTTTCTTTTTTTTTTTTTTTTTTTTATAAATAGCCTCAAGCTATCCCCCTGGGTAGAGTGCTGTGGCTTCACAGCTCACAGCAACCTCTAACTCCTGGGCTCAAGCGAGTCTCCTGCCCCAGCCTCCCAAGTAGCTGGGACCACAGGCGCCTGCCACAACGCCCAGCTATTTTTTGGTTGCAGCCGTCATTGTTGTTTGGCGGGTCCGGGCTGGATTCAAACCCGCCACCTTAGGTGTATGTGTGGCTGTGGCTTGGTCTCTGGCAGATGGGAGAGGCTAGCAGGAGGCCACTCAGATGCCTGGCACTCTGAGTCTCTGATCTTCAGGGTCTTGCAGGGAAGAGTCCCTACTGCTGGGTTTCTCAGGACAGCCACAGCTGTCACATACACTTAAGGTATACATACAGCCACTTGAGCCACAGGTGCTGAGCCCATCTGTCCGTCTTTCACGTTCTTACACCTATCCGTGTTTACATGCTTACATCTGTCCGTCTTTCACATTCTTACACCTATCCATCTTTCTCCCTTACACCTGTTCATCTTTCACATTCTCACACTTAGTTGTTTTTCTATATTTTTACCTAAAATTGTACTAGAGTATCCAAAATGATCTCAGGATAATTTGTGATATATCCTCATGCCTTTTGAGTCTCTCCCTGTCCTTCTGTGACATCTCTCAGTCTCAGGTAGAATAATGAGACACGCCACTAGTTGAATGAGTGGCTGGTCTCAAACCCCTCCCAGCCTGTGGTAGAGAATGTGTGCCCCTGCTGTCAGAAACCCAGCAGTCAACAGCACGAACTACAGAGCACACCAAGCATCCCAGAAATACTTGCTGTTCTTGATAATACAGAAGCATGAACCCTGACTTCTGGCAAGTCCTGATAGGTCACTCACTACAATGTGTCCTTGGGAAACTGAGCATCAATTCCCTATAGCTGTTGCCTCTGAATTTGCAGAGTCAGGCTGAGTAGGAGAATGTGCCAGGGGCTTATCCCAACACGCCTGTTGTGTGTGTTGTCCTTTGTCAACTTATGGGGGTGTCCGACCTTTAGTTTTTTCTGCTGCACATTGGGAGAGGAAGCGTTGTCCTGGGCCACACATTAAATACACAAACAGTAACAGAAGATGATAGGCAAAAAGAACACAAAGAAGGTTCACGCACACTTTTCATGATATTGGACACCACAGATAAGCAGAAAAGGTCTTCACGAAATGAGCGTGTGGTCCACCAGCCACAGGTTGGACACCCTTGGATACACCATTGCTATAGCCATGTGTTAGCTTCTATGTATTCATAATTTTCTCCACTGTGTTCCAGAATGCCCCAGTCTCATTTTAAAAACCAGAGGTGAATGATTAGAATTACTCTCAAGTTAAGGAGTACACAGATCTTTGCTGCTTTATCTATTTCCAGAACAGGCTGGTACAGACACCAGTGAGCAGTGAGGGCCTGGTGAATTCACTGCCACCCCAAAAGACATGATCTTCCCCTGAGAACATGGATTCTAGAGAACTCAGCAATAATTAAGTGCCATCACCTGACCAGCCAGCCTGCCTCACCTCTCTGCCTGTCTCCTTTACTTGCCACATGGCTGGTCTCTGGCAGATGGGAGAGGCTAGCAGGAGGCCACTCAGATGCCTGGCACTCTGAGTCTCTGATCTTCAGGGTCTTGCAGGGAAGAGTCCCTACTGCTGGGTTTCTCAGGACAGCCTAACATGATGCCAGGATTTGAGGGGAAGAGACAGGTAACAGTGCAGCCCAGAGGTATACCCTCACTTCTGGGTTCCTAAAATCCACCATTGCAGTGGTGGCCCAGGTTCCAGTTAATTTATTTTCATTCCCTTAATTGTCTATACATCTTTTCTCTGAAGAGCTAATAGGAAAACACTGTCAGGCAGGCAGGCAGCCCTTCGCATCTGTGGGTTCTGTATTTCTGGATGTGACTTAACTGTGACTTAGTTGAAAATACAGTATTTGCAGGACATGGAACCCTCAAATATGGAGGGAAGACTTTTCCTATTTGCAGATTCCATAGGGACAACTATGGGACTTCAGGATCCATAGATTTGGTACCTGTGGGGTCCTGGAACCAGTGCCCTGTGGACACTCAGGGACATCTCTAGAGTGATTAGGAATGTGGGAACTGGAATTGGGCTTCCTGTCACTTCCTCCCAGCCCTGTCACTTGCTAGCTCTGTGACCTTAGAAAGTTGCTCAACCTGTCTGTGCCTCAGCTTCCTCAGCTGTAAAATGGGATGATAATAATAGCACTTCATTCATGGAGTCACTGTGAAGGGTAAATCTCAGGGTGCAGTTTGCTGCTGCATCCTGGCACGTAGGACTGGGCCAGGCCGAGCTTCATTCCTGGGTGTGGCCCCACTGCCATGTGCCAGTCACTGACCTCAGCTGACTTCCCACCTGTTAACGCTGACAGGCCAGTGCTGTGATAGTTCTCGGTGTCCACAGATGAGGAAATCAAGGCACAGAGAAGTTGCAGAACTTGCCTCAGACCTCAGAGCTTTTAGAGAGTAGGCTGAGATTCCAGACCAGGTACTTTGATTTTGGTGTCTGGATTCCAGATCTCCAAGTAAGAGAAACTTGTTGAACAAAATAAATCCAGAGTGTTGTTAACAAAAGTTTATTATTTAAAAAGTTGTTCTCAGTCTTGAGTGTACATTGGAATCCCCTGGAGGGTTCGTAACAATGTGACAACCCAGACTGACCCAGGATTTCCCAGTCAGTAGGCCTTGAGTGGACATAACAGTCTGACTGTCTAGCTAATTCTCAGGTGACACTGATACTACTCCCCCCTCCCCACTTGTCACCACCAAGACCAAACATTGAGAACCATGGATTAAAAAGTATTGATCAAAAATTATGCAGTTTTGATTGTAATCAATTTCCTTAATTATTTTACTTGGCAGAATTCATCTACCTCCCATTTTAAGTGTGTAAAAAGAAAAATTAAAATGGTTTTCACCGTAACTGCAAGCTCTCCTACCTTTCCAGCATTAGAGTCAACTCATCATCAGTCAGAGGCATGCAAACCAAATATGTCTTATTTTCTTTAGGAAGAAAAATATGCAAATGACATTAGTCTCCTTGTGACTTAAAGCAGACAGTGGCACCAAGTAAACAGTGGTGACTGTGTCTCGTGACATCAGCAGTTCCCCCCCTACACACACACAAGCATCTTTCTTCTTAAGAAACTCTTCCAGAAACCTTAGAGTCATAAACTATCTCAGTTAACCCTTCAAGAAGTGGAAGAAACATAAGAAATGACACCTCTACTTGAGAACATGGGATTCATTTACGTCATTGTAAGATAAAAAGGAATTAGAACAATCACATACCAAAGAAACAGAAAGGTCTTCCAGGAATCTGAAAAAGATCTGTGGTTAGAACTCTGAGTGTGTTTGCTGAATTTTGTCCCAAAGTTCATCACTATTTACATGAAATGAGAAAAGGTGGCACCACAAGTAAGAGAAATTTTTCAGACTTGAAAACCACCTCTTAGGCTCACACATCCTAGTGAGGTGGATTGTGTGACCCACAGATACTCCCCTCCTAGGGCCAGGACCTCACATGGCAGAGGGGGTAGGACCTGCCCCAGAGGACTCCTGAGCTTCCACAAGGCTGTGGACTCACAGATCTTAACCTGCTCAAAGTGAGGGCCCAACTCCAAAGTGTGCTTTCAGATACTCACCACTTGGGCCCTCCCTGTGACCCACTTGCTCCCAGCTGAACCCCTGGGCCTCGGGCTGCTCTCCGCTGGTACATACATGCCAACAACATCTGTTTACTAGCTCTCTCGGTCTATGCAATTGTCTTTTTGCTGATGTTTTGCTGTGGTTTTTTTCCTGCAATGACACTGAGTGGCCTCCTGTATTGTTTCTTTCAGCCAGTAATGTTAAAGTAGAGACTCAGAGTGATGAAGAGAATGGGCGTGCCTGTGAAATGAATGGGGAAGAATGTGCGGAGGATTTACGAATGCTTGATGCCTCAGGAGAGAAAATGAATGGCTCCCACAGGGACCAAGGCGGCGCGGCTTTGTCAGGAGTTGGAGGCATTCGACTTCCTAACGGCAAACTAAAGTGTGATATCTGTGGGATCATTTGCATCGGGCCCAATGTGCTCATGGTTCACAAAAGAAGCCACACTGGTAAGGCCTGGAGCAGTTTTTCCTTTAGTGGCCTGGAGAAGGTCCTGGGGTATTGAAGGAAGAAAGCATGGCGTCTTCCTGGAGGGGTTGGAACGTGTTGCAAATGGCTGGGCAGCACAGGTGTCCCAAATGGGTGTATGTAGTGTTCTGATTCTGGAACAACGTTTAAAAGGACTTAACACATACCAGTCCAACCCTGTAAATAACACAAGGGCAGAGTGAACAGCCTGAGATCCATCAAGGGCGGCTGCAACACTGCCACCCGCCACAAAGGCCCGTCTGCACCCCCAGGGTGCACGTGCCAGGTGGTCCAGCCTTAACAACATGAAGAACATTGATGACAGCCCTAAAACTTATCTGTGGGATTTCCCACTGAGAAGCCATGAGTGACATATGTATTCTAATTTTATTCAAATTAACAAGGCCTGATTTTTAGAAATCGTAGTGAAGGGTGGAATAGCAGCAGCACCCAGTTTTTCAGAGAGAACAGATGAGATGAGCTCTCAAATGACTCACCCTCTCCCAGGGGAGGCCTTCGTCAGTTAGTTTGGTTGCCACTAATTTTCATCTTAAATTGGGGAAAAAAAAATTCTTGCTGAAACCCCTGTCTTTGTCAACTATTTATTGGAGGTTTTCAAATTATAATAGAATATAATATTCCCTATTTAAAAAAAAAGGAACATGGGGTAATACCTGTGGCTCAGTGGGTAGGGCGCCAGCCCCATGTACGGAGGGTGGCGGATTCAAACTCAGCCCTGACCAAACTGCAACGAAAAATAGCTGGGTGTTGTGGCGGGTGCCTGTAGTCCCAGCCACTTGGGAGGCTGAGGCAAGAGAATTGCCTAAGCCCAGGAGTTAAAAGTTGCTGTGAGCTGTGATGCCATGGCACTCTACCCAGGGCAATAAAATGAGACTCTGTCTCGAAAGAAAAAAAAAGAAGAAGAAAAAGGAACATGGGCAATCCAGCCTGACAGGCTGCTCTCTCACCAGGGGCTGTGGGAAACGGCTCAGCTCAGAGCCTCAGGTGGCCACGTCCTGCCCCACTCCCCGGGGTCTCTAGTAGTTAGTCATATTGATTGAGCAGTCATAAACTTGTCCAACAGAACTGTTGAGGCACCACCACTAATGGTGCTAAAGAGTCTTGGAAATGAAATATTCATGGCACACAATTTACCTTTAGCTATAGACAGGAGGTTTCTTTTGAATTGAACAGAAACTTGTGTTTACCTGGGAAGCTGCCCTCAAGGTGGGTGAAACGCAATAAATCTACCAATTCTATGGGCACTGAAAGCTGGGACTTAAAACATAGAGGCCCAAAGCCATCACTCCCTATGAGGTGGCACTGCCAGGACAGTGTAAAGCTAGTGTCTGCCAGTCCTTTCTCCAGGAGGAGGAAAAAACGAGAGAAAGGGAGATGAGGAGTGCCCTCCAGAGATCTAGCAGATCCTCCGAGGCATCCGAAGGTGAGGGTGACGACCTGGGCGCTGCTTCCACCCGGCCCAAAGAATAGATGTTTATCAAAAATTAAGCAGGAATTCAGAAAATTTGCTGAGAAAAGAAGGAACTGAGTTATGAGAAAATATAGATATTTGTAGGATTGTGACTTCACATTTGAGTCAGGGCAGTACTGCCAAACGATGTTTTATACTTACAGTATACCTAGAAAATCTGGGTTGTCAGTAGGTACCCATCTTCAATAAAAATTCAACTTCTAAATTTTAGCAAACTTTGCTCTTCCTCTTGGGCCCCCAGTGTTCAAATTGCCCAGTGAGACAGACCCATCGTGTCCAGCCCTGAGTGAAGCGAGCTGGCAGGGGTCCCATCTCCCCTTCTGTGTAAAGTGGCCACCGGTGGGTTACTCCTGACAGACACTTGCTGGGATCCTCTGGGACCAGGGAACGGGCCTTACAAATGCATCTGTTGCTGCTCGTTAATGTAGAGCCTGACTGTACAGTGAAAACGCTCTTAAATACATATTTGATAAGTGAATCAAAATTCTGGCATACTAAATTGCCAAAATATAATGACTGCCTGCCTTGATAAAAGGATAATTACATTTAATGAATAAACCTGCCAAAAACAGACATGCAGGTTACACCTGCTACTTGCCATTCATTTCTCCCAACAAGTAGCAGCGAGGTGCCCCGTAAACACCAGCACCCTGAGCTTTCCACTTGCAGAACACATGACTCCCAGATGCTGATTTCATAGTTCCTGCCCTGCCCTTAATTTAAAAGAAAAACGAAACACCTGAATCAATGAACTCATGGATTATCTTCATCACGCATTTCCATTTGCAAAAAATCCAGAGGGTCACAGGTTGATAAAGAAATACCTGCTTTGGCCGAATGAGGGTTGAACAGCTGTCCGTGTTGGAAAGGCTTTCATTTTCCTGGAATCTGAGCAAACGTTAGAAAAGGCTTCTGGACGCTCCGAGTATAAAGCATTTCTAGAGCAGCGCTTCTCAAACTTATCAAATGGCATAGAAAACATTTAAGAGCTTGTGAACGTGCAGACTCGGGAGTCAGACCCTGGGGCCAGGCAGCAGGGTGGGCCTCTCTCCCCAGGACATCCCCCACAGAGCATGTGCAGCTGGGATGGGCAGCAGACAGAGCCATTTGGGGGCTCAGGTGCCATGTGATTCCCCACGGGACAGGCCAGAACCTGCACCACAGTCCTCTTCCTCCTGTCCATGACTGAACCAAGCAGGGACTTCTCTGGGACATCTCCCTGGTGAACCTCGCCTCTGCCACATCAGTGCCTTGGTGAAATACCACTGGTGCCATTGGTACGTGGTTTCTTGGCACTAACCCTTTGTGTCCCCTGTTTTGCTGATCGGTTCATATTTTGGACTTAGACATGATGCCTTCCCTGCCGACATCTGGGAGCTAGCGTGAGGATCTGAGGGAGAGAAGTAGGAGGGAAGCTGGGGATTATTATTCTAAGTGAGGGGGAGTTTCATAATAAAGACCAAGGAGTGTCCTAGTTTTGGTCATCGTTTAAGGGATCGCACCTGTTCTGTTCTCCTCTGTGTGGTAAAAAGGCTCAGTCCCAGAGCTTCCTGAGCGGAGCACTGATTTTCACACTGCTGCGAGGCATGGCCACAGCAGGCTCAGGTCAGTTCTCACAGTTCAGACCTATTTTTTAGTTCACTGTGCCCTGATGTGCCCTCAGAAATTCTGCAGTGTAGGCATCCATGAAAACTTTTTTTTTTTCCAATCAAGTTACTGAAAAGGGCTCACACGTTCTTACTGAGGGCCCCTATATGGGAGAGCTGTAGTCACTTCGATGAAAAAGTAAATCTTGAAATCATGATATCCAAGTCCTCATCCCAGTTAAATAAAGGTGAAGGCAACCTTAGAGAATTTTGATCTACTTAGCTACGTTAACAAGTGATGGCCCTTGCCACACAAGAACACCCAATGACAGGGAGTGCAGCCTCGGTGGACACGTCCCCTCACCTACTAACATGTCCAGGGAGAGCCTTTCTTGAATGGGGCAGTCTGAATACTCTCTCCAAGCCCCCAGGCCCCATGCCACACAGCCCCGCCAGCACAGGCCTTCAGAAACAAAGAGCCGTCCAGTGGGAAGTGTGTGCCCACAGGGATTAAGACACCAGGCACGGCAGGGGGGTGGAGCTTGCCCTGCTGCCTTGCCCTGCTCTTCAGAAGTGCGACTTGGCTGTATGACCTGTCCTCTCTGTCTCCAGCCGACCCGTGTTTCCCCTGCACCCTTCACACCTGGGGAGGAGCACCGGACCTTGACAAGGCAGGAAATGCTTTTCTCGTGATACAGGCAGAGGGTTGAATTTGCTAGCTTGGCATCATTACCCCACACACGGTTTTGTCACCAGGAGTGTACCCACATCCTTGTTATGACACAAGCTCTCCCACACGGCCTGTCTCAAGGACAGCTGTGGTTGGAGGTGTGTCCATCTCACCCTGTCCGGGCTCCCTGCCCAAGGACCTCTGCCTTTCCCAGCCGTCCATTCGGAGTTAAATTCACACATCACGCACAAGTGTGATGAAGGCCCAGTGTGATAATTAAATGGCCTTTCTTTGTTGGGAGCTCCTCAGGGCTACTTGGCTACTGGTCATTTTTAATCTCCCATCCAAAATTATAACTCAAAGAATGAGTGAGTTTTTCCCTCACCTGCTTGACCTTAAACCTTTCCTCTTTTCAGCCAGGACTGATCCAGAAAGAGATCTGGGGAAATGCCCACGACACCCCACTCAGGATCAGGACACTTTGAATTGGCTTATAATCGAATCTCATCATTGAGTTAGTTTCAGCATTTATAGCAGCGCATCTGCTGTGCCCACTAAAAATGATGACAATCATGAAATTCAAGTGCCAGTATAGACTTAGAGATTTAATCTGGTGTGGATTCTATCTGTACCACATATAGACTTGCACGCAACTGTTACTGGTATGTGCTGTCTTCTTCACCATAATTACCTTCGCCAATTGGGAAAATGGTTAAATAGCCATTTTAAAATGTTTTTCTCTTTTCCTAAGAAAAAAATTGTCCCTAGGAAATACATTTTTAGGGTATCTCAACACTAAGAATGGTGGTCACATTGGACTTTTCTTCTGAATAAACCATTCCTGTTTTGAAGGAGCTTTTGTATTTACTTCCAAGTTTCTCACTCTTTTAAATTAGAGTTAAATAAAACATTCACCGAATTTGATTCCAAGACCTTTGACTAAAAAGGACACTAGCATATTTCTTTTTCTCAAATGCATTTATCTCTTTTCAGATCCAGAATGTAGATATAAGTAGGGCCACACCTGGGAGAGGGTCAAGTGTTCTCTTAGTCACAAATTCATTAGTCCAACTCCTGAAAGAATGCCTTAATAGCTTCTAAATTGTATTCCCTAGAAGATCTGTATTTAGCAGATGACTTGTCTGCTGTGGATATAGACCAAAAACAGCTTAAATGCTTAAAGATTTGTGGAGAAAGAAAAGTGCAGGAAATCTCAGTGCACCTCTGTCTCTATACCCTGCCGGGGGAGACTTGGGACTTTTCTTTGGAAGGTAGGGGGCTTTCTTCTGCTCCTTAACTTCTCATTTCATTCAATCTTTCTTCATATCTCTCCCTCTCTCTCTCTCTCTCATCCTCACACTCTGTCTGTCTCTCTCCTGATTTGCCTGCTTAGGGACAGACAGGTAATGGAGAAGAAATTGAAAGGGAAAATACAGGGAAAATGTAAATGAAAAGAAGTTATTATAACTGTTATAATGAAGTGCCTTTCATTTAAATATAAGAATGTAACGCTGAAATGAACTTGTGATCCTGAAATGCATTTTTAATGAGTTTCCTTTTTATTTTGCTGCTTCAGTGGCATATTTTAAAGACCCTTTGAAAAAAGCCACATTAAAAACCCCACCAAATGCCACAACACGCAAAATTGGATATTGGTTTATTCCAAAACTGCTGATCAGGAAGAGTGGCTCTTCATCACAAAATGTTGCAGTCACTTTATTTAAATGAGTTTGAATTTGCATTGTGATGTGCCATTCTGATTTAGGGGAAAAAAATTAGATTTTCAGATCAAATTGACCCAGCCAGTGAAGCGTTAAGGAGCTGGCAGGTTTAGTCTGAAAGCCTCGTGTTCTATCAAACCTGCAGCCGGTGGAAGTCACCGGGCCCCTATGGGAAACAACTTTCGGGTGGCGTTGTCCTCTCGTCCCCGCTGGAGTTTTGCTCTCACTGCTGTCCTCTCTCCGTCCCAGGGGAGCGGCCCTTCCAGTGCAATCAGTGCGGAGCCTCCTTCACCCAGAAGGGCAACCTGCTGCGGCACATCAAGCTGCACTCCGGGGAGAAGCCCTTCAAGTGCCACCTCTGCAACTACGCCTGCCGCCGGAGGGATGCGCTCACGGGCCACCTGAGGACGCACTCCGGTAGGTCCCCGGGCGCCGCCCCCGCCTGCCGGCCTGTGCGGCCACGGGGTCGCGTCCTGGCGGGCCCTAGGCCCAGGCCGCGCACAGTCCTCCGCTGGGTGTCGGCTAGCACCACCTTGGCACCAGTCCCCCTTCACGCCCCGTATTCTTCTTTTCCCACTGAACTGGAGGAGTGGGTGGGGAGGTGCACACGCACGCAAGCAGAAGTCTCGCCCTTAGATACTGTGTTGCAGAAGCTGCCGCCTCATTCCATTTTGTCGGGTGAGGTCTTCGTGAAGGATTCTGTCAGCCACACTTTGGTGATGCCGAAAAGTTTTTCAGATATCTTTCTTTATGCTGCTTGTTAAGTCACACTTATCACCGTGTTACCCAGGGTATTTTAGTAGCAATGACAGTTGCAGAGGTGATAGACAAAGGTCATTTAGGGCACACCCACCGGGACTGATTCCAAGTGTGAGTCTCATGCCAGAAACCAGATGGGGCCTCCTGGTGAGAGCCCAGTATGGAGATGCCACCAGGTTCTAGGCAAAGTGAAGTAGGTAGAGCCGTCCTGGGTAACCCACAGTCTCAGCCAGAGCATCATTAGCATTAGTTCCAGCATTCTCAACACACTCCCAACCTGGGAAGCTCAACTCCACCTTCAGTTAGATTAGCTGCTCTGCCTCCTGAGACGCCTTTGTCCTGTGATGGTGTCCAGGAGCCCATGGCCCTGGGGGTCAGAGGAAGAAATGGCTCTTGGCCAGCCCCTCCTGTGTCACATTTGCCTACAGTAGAATCTGCACAGCATGACATGAGTGGGTCTCCTGGACATGATCCAGTCAGGGACCTCTGGCATAGGGAACAGCTGGAGGCTGGGGGCGCAGGAGAGTGGCGGCCCTTGTCCCCGCCCTCAGAGAGCCTCCAGCTCCCAGCCAGTTCTCGTCAGCCACCTGGTCTGGGCAGGTGCTCTGGGTGAGAGGCTGCTTCAGACCAGCCCCTCCCTCCATTCCCAGGTAGCAAGACAAGGAGCAGCCTCCCCACCAAGGGGAGGACGTGTGGTCTTTGTGAGAGGTGTGCAGGGGCCCAGGCACCTCTTCCCAGTAGTGATCAGTGGTTGCAATGGCTGGGGTCTTCGAGGCATCTCCCTGCATCCATCTCTTTACCACACACTAACTGGTGGTGTGCTCCACGGGGAGATAGTGCACATGAGGAAAGCCCCATAAGTGGAGGCAAGCATGGCGGAGTGTCTGAGGGATGGCTTGTCCCTGAGTGGAGGGTCAGGAGAGCTTCTGTAGGAGGAGGGCTTGAGTGCATGCCTGCAGGTGAGTTTCTAAGCTTTGCTTTAAAGAAGTCCACATCTGAGTGATTCAGCAGTGGTGCTGGAAGGGGACATGGTGCTATTTTAGCAAGTGGTCTTTCTCCTGGGGAGGGGAACCCGCAGGAGCTCACCAAGAGACTGGGGGCAAGAGGGCAAGGAGTCACAGAGGCCCTCAGCCGTGTCCTCCTATCCCACCCTCCCTCCTGATGGTGAGTATGGGGGAGGCCCCCATTGCTCTTGATCAGAAAATTGTGATGTTTGGGGTGAGCTTCATAAAACCTCCCAAGAGAGGAGTTGTAGGAAGCTGAGGAGTTGCTGGCCCTATAATGCAGGCAGGTTATAGGGGGTGACCAGGCAGGGACCCACACCAGCGCCCAGGAAGGACGAGCTGCAGGGCATCCTCCCAAGATGGGAGGATGACGGCGTGACTCAGTGAGAGAAAGTGTTGACATGTGTGGTGAATGTGTGTGACGGTCCACCTGGAGGCATGTGGGCCTGTGCTGTGAACGCTGTAAAGTCCGTGTGCCACACTGAGGGGCAGTCCAGGAAAGTCTTCACATCTGTCATTTCTAAGGAGTCACGCAGACACGGGCACCGTGGGCAGCAACATTGGGGTTAGAAGAAGCACAGCTTCCCGAGTCAGTAGACAAGACAGATACTCATTCTTAGGTTGACCCCTACCTGGGGCAACATCATCCCCAGGACACTCTGATTTGCAGTATAGTCCTTCTGCACACCAGTCCTTCAGAGTGACAGCAAGGCTGCTCTGCCCTACCCTAGCACAGCCGGAGCACCCAGGCAGGGCTCTGTGCTGCTCTGGCTCCATGCCTGTTCGTCCAGCTTGGGGCATGGTGTGTACTAGGGTAATTATATGTATCAGATGGTAGACTTTGGGCAGTTTATTTCTCTTATGGATCCACCCATGAGCAAGTGGAGAAAACCATCATCGATCCTGGACTGCTGGTGACCTGGGTGTCTGAAAGTGCCATTGACACACGCACAACTCCCACTAAAAAGCAGCAGTGGCTTAGGTCCTCCAAAATGATTTCAGAAGGAGATAAAGATATTAGCCTGTGTCTGGCCTACTCAGATGAGGCCATATTCTATCCCACCACAGCCCCCTAGTCCCTCTTTCTTCCTCGTGGCTTTTTTAGGAAGTTGTGAGCTCGCTTTGAGACTGCTTTCCTGCAGAATATTGGGTTATGCATCAAGACAGACTTTAGATCCGCTGCTTACAATGAACATATTTCTTATATTCCGAAGTTAAAACCAACCATATACTCAGAAAAATGGACATCTGACACCATGCCATATTTGTAGAAAGCAGTTTTGATCTTGGAATTTACTAAAGTTAGAGCTTTTTCAAGAAGGGACATTGAGTGCTTATTTGTATTCTATTAATTTCTAAAAACAGTACCCAGTAGAATATGTAATTTGGGGCAATATTCTGTATTTCAACATTATTTCCTGGTGTTTGGGAGAACATCACTTTCTATAGATAAAGAAAAATCCTTTTCTTTCTCTATTAACTTTTCCAGAAGTCACATTTTGGTTTTCGTTTTAGTCTTCTTAAACCATAGCTTCCATTCATCTAGGAAATAGATTTAACCAAACATTCCTATTTGGTTGGTTTGGATAGTTTTAATTTGTACATACTACTTTGAAATATGTGAAATAAAACAATATGAGAAAGAAGTAAAAGATTCAGGTTTTAGGGTGAAAATGTATATTCCTTATATAAGTGATTGAAGAAAATTTTTAGCTCTGAAAATGGTATCTATTGAAGTCTTTAAACTGAGGCCTGGTTGAGGTTGCTGGCTAGTGGGCTTTTCCTAAAATACTACTCCAGGTGGTATTTAAAATCCAGGAAGGGCTAAACTCACTCTGTAGAATCACAGTGCCCAAAACCGTAGCCACTAGATGTATGGGGTATTTTAATTTTAATTTTTGGTAAATTAAAATCAAAATTAAAACTTCCTTCTTCAGTGGCACTAGCCGCACTTGAATGCTCACTAGTGGCATGTGGCTGGTGGCTGCCACATTAGACAGCACAGGCAGAGACCTTTCCATCATTATCATAAGTGCTGTTGGGCAAGGCTGATCTAAAAGCTGTGACATCCTGAATTTCTCTGGGCAGAAAACAGAGCTTTTCTGTAAGCTTGATTTGTGAAGTGTACATAGTGTATGCCCCATGTTAGTGGAAATGCATTATACAGAATATTTCTAATACTTTTTAGAAATAAAATGCTTATTTTATTAAGACATAATTGTCCACCATGGTTCCTTAGAGACTCAGATTATCCAGTTTAGCACCGGAATTGAGCTCACTCTGGTTGCATTCAGTGTAACATCAGATCAGGCCACATGTAGCTCACAGGACACTGAGAGACCTCCTCAGGAAGGGAATCTGCGGATTATCCAGCTGGCCCAAAGGCCTTCCTGATGTCTCTGTGCAGCTTTTTATAACACTGTGGTGGTTCCCTTCCTCCAGCCTAAGGACAGACTTCCATGGTTTAAAAAGGAGACAGTTAGGTCGTCTGCACAGAGGACACATAAAGATGAAATGACAATCACATGAGTTCTTGGTACAATCAAAGAAACCCTTGAGCATTAACATTTTCAAATTCAGTAATTTTGACCAAGTCCATAATGCTTTTAGCTCTCAAGAGTAGAACTTTTTTTTTCCTTTTTTGGTAATAATTGTATTGCATGCATTCCCATTATACATAAGGCCGACATTTAATTGGGGTCTTGAACTCAATTGTGTTTCCTGCAGTTGGTAAACCTCACAAATGTGGATACTGTGGCCGAAGCTATAAACAGCGAAGCTCTTTAGAGGAACATAAAGAGCGCTGCCACAACTACTTGGAAAGCATGGGCCTTCCAGGCACGCTGTACCCAGGTAAGCGCGCGCAGAGGCTCGCTCAGGCTGCCCAGTGTCTCCCAGCCGGCCAGGAGCAGAGCCTGGCCTGCTGCCCACCATGGCTGTGATGACATCGCAGTTTCTCGGGAGCACGTTGTGCGTCCCAACCTTCTAGGTCCCCATGTGACCTGAGAGAGCCTGATTTTCAGCACCCCCTCTTCCCTATCTGCAGAAGTGCCTAAGACAGACAGGAGGGACCCTGAACGTTTTTTGCTTTGTTTTTTTGGATGCTGGTGTGTTTTTTCTTTTTCTTTTTCTTAAAGCCTCGAGTAGTGATTCTTTGCGCTTAATAAAATAAAATCTTAAATCTTGTTTTACAACTGTTTTATCACAAAGTTGATCAAGTAAAACTTTTAGGCTGTGAGTTCAATCATCAGTTCAGATCCAGGGCACAGTATCCACAGCTGCCTGGAATGTGAGGCCCAAGTTTGTTGAAAGACCCCAGAACTTGATGGTGTTGAGGTTGTGAGAGGATTAGAGGAAAGTCTCTCTATTCTTGGGAGCTGTGACGCTTCCCTTGTGTTGTGTGACAAGATGGCCCTCGACCTTGTCCCTAGATACTGTAAGGGAAGAGTGTACAGAGAGTACCAGCAAAGGCCAAATTCATGCAGGCGATGGCAATGTTATTATCAAAGGTTCCTTCCTAACTTTTAGGAGATGAGAAATTTAAACATAGATCAAGCGAAGCAAATCTCTTTCACAGCACTATTCACTTAGCACTACCCCTGGAAAAATCATCATTGCACTGGATGGGAGAAACTAAATTAGTGGTGGAGAATTTATTAAGCCTCACTCAACTCTCTGACTTTAAGAAATGGTTCATAAAGGAAAATTCTCCAGAGTACACTCAGATTATCAGTGGCAGATGAGAGCAGGAGAAAAGAATTATTCAGGATGAAGGCCTAAAAACTGATTCAGATTAGTCTTCGCATCCAGAGGCAACTTGCCACATGTCACAAGCTCTGCAGTCCTCCCGTGTTCCTGCCACTGATCAGCCTAGGACCCAGGGCTGACACAGGGCCCTTCTCTGAGCCTTAATCTTCTCACCTGTGAAATGGACAAAGTCTATTAAATTATCATTTAAGTTCTTTCAAAGTCTCAGATCTAGAATGGAAGGTATTCAGGGTGGGTGGAAGAGGAGAAATTGGATATTAAAATAATGATTATAGTAATAATAATAATGACAATTTATAAACCTGTAGCCAGACCCCCCATAGCAGGAGGATGAGAGGATGATTTTGTTCCTTTGAAACAAAATGTGAACACTCAAATGTTGGATTTTTCTGTTAAAAAATAAATGAATAGGTCTTGGAAGTAAGCTTTCCTAATGATGTAATTTACATATTAATGTTTAATAAGCCATTTTCTGTACTAAACAAATATTTATTGAGGACTCACAGTTGATAACACCACGACCTACTGAATACAACAATCTGATACACACTTGGGATTAGGAAGACAAAACAAAGAAACTGACCACTGGTTGTCTTGTTTCCTCCAGTGTTTTAATAACTAAAGAAACCAACTGTGATGTCAAGTTGGCAAGAGCTCCTGCAGGGGAGGAGGAGGACCAGTGCCCCTTCCACTGAGGCTTAAGTTTGAGTTTCACTGAATGTGACCCAGGCTGGTTACTTCAGCGTGAGTGGGAAGTCCTGCATGGCCCCTCACAGCAGCACCCTGAGCCAGACATGTGGGAATGAACAGTGTGAGCCGGAGCCCCACCCGAGGACAGATGTTTAGGGCACAGACATGCTGACACCTTCAACCTCAGCATCCTCTGTCGGCATCTGCATCAGTAAACTCATGTGCCAGTAATATGTATTACATACTGGATATTAAAGTACCTGTGGTGACAATCAGGTTCACCCTAAAATGTTAATTTATTTCCTGTGGTGCTCAAGTTATTGGGATACCACAGGGATGCCTTCATGTTCCTGTACCCAGGAGGTGAGGAGCAATCATCCGACCTCAGCGTGGCCACAGACAGAGCCAGGCAGCCTGGCATTTAATCCTGTTGTCTTGTATCAAGATGTGCAAAATGAACATAACAATCTTTAGACAGAGATACCTACAAGGTATCTCTTTTAGTTTCCCCTTGCCAGCCCCTTGCCCTTCTAAGTATACAGGAAGTGCTTGTCTAAAGAGCTTGGGGTATTGAGGGGACCCACGAAAGGACTTCAGTGGAAGTCCCCTAGACTATATTTGGGCTGACGGGGCCAGCAGGAGCTCTGGGGCTGGCATGGGGGCATGTTGGTCAAATGACCAACAGCCAAAGCTGACCTCTTTGGGCATCTCCCCTCTCCTGTCCCTCCCTCAGAGACAGCTCTTGTCCATGCTCAGGTGGACGGTGGTATAGCCTCTTTCCTCCCCAAACCTCCTTAGTTTGGACCCACTAGGTTAAAACAAAGCCTAGCTTAGAAGATGTAGAAAAGATTAATTTTCCTGGGTATATTTTTTACTTAGTAAAAGGCTTTTGGTCACTCATTCTTAATGTCTTTACAGAAAAAAGAAAAATGTTTCTCTTGAGCCTTAGGTACACAAACTGTGTCCCAAGCCCTCAGAGGTACGCGCATCTGACCACAGAATGGCCAGTGATTTGGGACCTGTGGGCTCCTTTGCTCCACTGTGATCCACTCTGGAGACTGAAATTCCTGGGAGGCCCTGGGCAGGGTGCAGAGGAAACCCTGCTTGACCACAAGGCCTCGGGCCTTGCTTTGCAGAGAAGAATGGGCATGTCAGAAAGCTGAGATCTAGCTTGATCCATAAAGTGTATGATTAGCAAGTTGCGTTTTATGGATTTATGTTTCTCTTGCATATAAATCGAGATGTGGGCTACATATTTTTGCCCATTTAATGCGAAACACATAAGTCCGATGTTAAAATATAAAACATATCAGCAATCATACCCAATTTGAAATATATGTTTTCAGAGTGGCTTTCATAATAGAAATGAAGACATAAAATACTTAGAAATCATCTTAGCAGGTGATGTGCAGGCCATATGGGGGAAAACTGTCAGACCCTGGAAGATTGAAGAGGGACGGAAGTCTGGACCCTGTCCACGTACTTCTCCCCAAATCTTGATTTGGGGCACAGATTCAACATAAAATTGTCTTGTAAATGTTATTGGAATTCAGTAACCACATCCATGTATGCATTGTAAAGTATATCTGGATAAATTAATAAGAGAATTGGCAACTTTTTCAAAAAGAGTCATGTCTAGCACTGTATAAAAACACAGCTGGAGTGGATGTAACCTTTGGAAGAATAGGCAAACAGATCAGCAGTGGAAAGGATAAACTCACAGAGACCCTGGGAGAGCTCAGCACGTGATTCCTGAGGAAGGAGAAAGCATAAGGAAGAAACAGTGCTGTCAGAACTGATAAGATACTTGGAAGATGATAGATTTGCATTTTCAGCTCCTTGTATATTAGGATAACTTGCAGAGAAATGAAAGAGAAGTATTTTAAAGTTTCCAACTTTCAGAACTCAAAGTACATAGTGCAGGGTGCCAAGTTGTATCTTCAGTTATGGAAAGAAAGAGACCTCTGAAACTTCTAAATCTTGTACAGTAGCGGGTACTATTTGATTTTCAGGAGTTTTTTATGTGCTTGGGAATAAGTATTAATAGCTCTGGGTTCCTTCCCCACATAGCCAAGAGTGCTGTAGGGTCTTGAAGGCCACGTTTTTACATCTCAGTTGGTTGTGCTAGTGGATGGAGCCAAAGCCTAGTCATTTCTAGATTTGACAGTTCCTTCCATCTCAGATGGCTCATGTTAGGATTGACTGATAGTGTATTTGAGACAATTCTGAGAAGTTAAAAAGACCCTTGAAGGGATATACTTATGTGATCCCCTTCCAGCCTCTGGCGACAGTGGTGTGCTTGTTCTTTTGGTCTCAGGTGATCTGTGGTTAGCAGGTGTTAGAGGAAGGCGCATCAGTAGGTGGCCAGTCCTGGCATTGCTGTGGCCATTCTCTGGCAGAATTGTCAGGAAGATTGGAGTGATCTCTACCTCTACAAAGGGGCTGGCTCTTGTAGACACTTATTGAATGTCACACATAACATTGGACGCAACTAAACCCTATAAACATAAAAGTTTCTAAACTGGCCTCTCTAACTGTCTTTGACTTTAGTCATTAAAGAAGAAACTAATCACAGTGAAATGGCAGAAGACCTGTGCAAGATAGGATCTGAGAGATCCCTCGTGCTGGACAGACTAGCAAGTAACGTCGCCAAACGTAAGAGCTCTATGCCTCAGAAATTTCTTGGTAAGAGTTAAACGTTTGCTGTTTCTTAAAACACAACCATGCGGGTATTTCAGACACAAGTGGAAATTAGATGAGGGTAGAAGAAATCTTATTTTTAAAAAAATTGGTAAGCTTAATATTTTTTCATTACCTTTTTCAGTAAGGGCCAATAACCAAACTCTTCCCACCAGTTTTTCTGCTAGGTGTGATTTTGCAGCATCCGAGGTCCCCAATGTGATCTGCCTGTGGACACAGCCCCTCAGGGGTGGCCTGGTCAGTGCGCACAGGGTTGGGGGCATAGGGTCAGGGGCACCACACAGCAGGACAACCTGTATCTCATCAGCCTCTCTAAGCTTGGAATCCTCATTTTTCACATGACTCATAAAGCCTCCTTTATGGGAAACTAAGAAGGGTTAATGGGAGGAGAAGTGTCCAGTAATGACAGGACGCAGGAAATTTTTCTTCTGACAATGGAGCTCGTACCTGCACCAGGTGATGTGAGGCCACCACCCTTTCCTCTAGGAGCCATTGACTTAGTGCAGGTAAGAGATGGCCCCACCAGTACCTGTCATTCATCCCAGACACTGTCAGCCAGCAGGTGGCGTGGCCGGTGTCTGAGTAAAGGCGTGAGGCTCTGGGACAAACCTGAGATTGTTATGGAGCCACTGGCTGGCTCTGTCACCTTGGTGAGCGGGCTCTGCCTCCTGAGCCTGCTTCATGCTTCAGGATCTCACAGAGTGATGAGAACATTGTATGCTCCTAAGGGTGTGGGCACATTGAGAAGCCCTCAGTGAAGAGCAACTAGGTGGAGGAAAGAGGACCAGGACGCAGACCTTGGGAGAGGAATAGATGCAGCACATCACAGGCGTTGGGGTTTCTAGGCAGGCAGGTAAAAACCAAGAGAAACTCTGGTCATGGAGGGGAGAATGAGGACCTGATGTAGGAGCCAGGCGTGTGACTAACTTAACCCAGGTGCCTGCCAGGGAAGCAAGAAAAGTGAAGCCGTCCTGGGCAGCTCTGGCTACACAGTAGACAGACTTGGAATGCCCACTGAGAAGTGGACCCCTCATTCAGTTGGCAGAAAAGAATGGGTGTGATGGAAGCAGCAGCTTGGAAAGTAGACAACAAATACCAAAACTGGGCTAAAGGAGGGAGAGCGTGAGGCGGCAGCAGGCGTGGAGGTTGGGTGTGCATGGGGGCGGCTAGTGACAGAGAAAAAGCCAAGGCAGGAGGGGGTGAAGGACACCACATCCGGCAGCCTGGTGAAAGGCCAGCCCTCTGCAGAAAGGTAAACTGGATGTGAGGAAACATGGAGTTCTGTTCTTGATGTGCCCATTGTCAAGGTCCTCCTTCCATGGCACCTGGGGATGGGGAATGGGTATAACTAGAATGTGGCTAGTGGAGCCCAGTCCCAGAGGGGGAGGCCAAGCTCTTGCAGTAGGGCCCCAGGTTGATCTATTGACCATGCAGACATCTGTCACAGATTGGAGGCTGGCAGGGAAAGGAAGGATTTGATTAATTTAAAGAATGAAAGCCACTGGTTGGCGGCGCTGTATAGGGAGCTGCCCACATGCATGTGAGCCTTTCGGCATCAGAAGGAAGGAGACTTTGGCTTCCCTGAGTGGAGTGGGAGTGAGACGCTGTGCCACGGTGGGTGGGATTCCACAGCACTGGGCACAGGCCTACAGGCTCCCTCCCGGGAAGGCCCCCTGGGGGCCAGGGACAGGGTGATGGCAGAGACGAAGCAGCAAGTGTGTGCAGGTGCTGGGAAGAGTTACAGGCATTGGGAAGCAGGTGAGGAGCCTTTAGAATGCTGGTGTAGCCCTTGAATGAAGGACATTTGCAGGGCCTTTTAGCTTTGAGAGACTTCAAGCCAAATGAGAAACTTGTCTGTTCCTCTACCCAAGCTTCCTCAGGTGAAACCACAATGTGGGTGTTGTCTTGAGAAGTTTCCTTATTAAAAGAAAAGAAAAACAAACAAAAAAAAAGGCATAGTGCTCTGATGGTGCAAGACTAAGATGACAAAGAAGTCTCCTAGGGAAAAGTTAGATGCAGGGAAGAACGTAACAGGAACAGGAGAACAGGGCAGCAGACGTGGAGTGTGAAGCCAGAGGCTCACCAGCAGCGTCCTCTGCTACAGTTCCCCCACAAGTTGAGACCGTCAGCTGACTTCTGAAATAACTCTGCTTCCTGCCCTAAAATGTCTGCCTTACTCTCACTTCAACTTGATGGATTTCCAACTACTGTTTGTGAATCCTAAGGTGTCAGGTAGTTATTTATGCTACCTATTATTAAATTACCTTGGTATATTTTCTTCTTTTATAAGAAAAAGAAACCCTCTTGTATTATTTAAATGACACATAGTTAATATAAAGAATTTTTCAAAAATTTTTAAAAAAAGAATTTTAATGCAAAAATCAATGTTTTCAATTCACCATAAAACCCAACATCCAGAAATGACCCATATTAAAAGTAGGTAAGCATCATTATAAATATCTTTTTATTTTTATCTATGTCAGTGGTTAGGTTGATGAACAGTGGACAGATGGATAGATATGAAGTAAATACTTTCATTTAAGGTTTCATCATCTTAAGTTTAAGATGTGAAAAAGAACCCCGAAAAACTGAAGAACTATCTAATTATCCATTAACTATTCTTTAACAGAAAGCAATATTATTTTTTAATGGCTCCTCTAAAATTAAAAATATGTATTATAAAAATTATTAAGAACTTTGAATTTTTTTTAATTGACTTTTTTGAATTTAGGTAGTAAATACTGGCTCATTGCTTTGTAAATAAGGACATTATTCCAGCTCCCAATGTTCACAGTTATATTATTATTTTTACATTGTCTAGCTTCATAAAATTCACATTTTGTTCAATAATCATAATTCTTATAATAGTTTAGCTATTCATTACTAACTCTAAATAAATTCAAGGATCAGACCCAGCCCCTTTTTTATTATTTGTTTATTTTGATTTATCTCTTAATTGATTGGACTTTAGATTCAAGCAACTTTTATTAAAATGTTTCCATAGGCGTCTCTATCATTGTTTGTGTTGAGGGATGTTGGCCTGTTACCTTCACATTTGAAGAGCATTTAGACGGTGTTACCATCCTGGATCACTATTTTTCCCCCCTTTAAAAAGTTTTTGGATTTTTCCATGTTGCCCAATGGCATTGCTTATTGAATGTTGCTGTGGAGATGTCTAAGGCTAGTCTGACTTTTTTCTTCTTTAAGATGATTTTCATTTTCTCCTGGAATGCCTGGGTAGTTGTTTTTTAAACCTTAAAAGTATTTCCTAGCTAGGATATGTCTTGGTGTTTGCATTCTAAATAAAAATTTCCTACCATTTTAATCTAGAGATCCCCCTTTTTTCACTTTATTTCTGGAAAATTCTTTTTTATTTATATTTATATTTTGCTGCTTCTATTGTGATCTCTGTTCAGGGATACAGTTGTCCATATGTTGGATAATTTATCTTCCATGTCTGTTAGCATTTCTTTACGTTTATTTTTATTTCTTTGTCTTTTTCACATTTATTCACTATTATAATTTCCCTCTATGTCAGCAATTCAAGTTTTAATAGTTTCTGTCCTATTACTATTTCTCATTCATGTACTATATTGCTTTGTCCTTCGTATTTTTTCCCTGAGATCTGAAATCTCTTTTCTTCCTCTCACTCTATTGTTTTTGCATGTCATCTCTGAATAGTTTTGAAAATTTGACTCCATGTCAGGAAACAATTATGAGCTATTTCCTTTCTTCTTTGAATTAGCATTTTCCCCTCCAGGATGGACTCACTGGTCTGCTTTACTTCCTTTCTTCCCTTGTATTGCTAGAAAATATTTTCATGGTAACCATGACATTTCCTTTTATCTTTCTTGTTCTACTTGGTCTAATATATGTATAGGTTGACTGACATTTCAGCATTCTTCCCACTATATCTGAGACTTTTTTTCCTGTGAGAGCTATTGGGCTTCTATTGAGTTTTCTAGATCCTGAAAGAATGCCAAGGACAAGCTTGTGGGGTGTTCAGGTGAGACAAAGTGCAGCCTTTGTTCAAATTCTTTTCCTTTGCTTTCTCCCTTGTTTGGAGATTTGGCTAAGCGGCCTACACTAGCAGCAGACCCATGATATGGAGTCCCTCCCACTCCCACAGGAAATGCTCTAGGGGCTTTGAGCCATCTTCCCTCCCACACAGACTGTGGAAGATTTGGTTTCTGGTTGAGAGGCAGCCTCACTGTGTACTCCTCCACTGTCCTCTGGTACCTGCTAGAGAGGTTTCTGCTGCTCTTTGTTCAGGTATCAAAAAGATGTCTATTTGAATTGTTTCTCTAGAACAGGGGTCCTCAAACTTTTTAAACAGGGGGCTAGTTCACCATTCCTTAGACCATTAGAGGGCCAGACTGTAGCCCTGGGATGAGTTGGCTGCTAAGCAGGACGGGCAGCGGCAGCAGAAACACCCGGTGGGCCGCATAAATGTCCTAGGCGGGCTGCATGTGGCCCACAGGCCATAGTTTGAGGACACCTGCTCTAGAGATGTGAGGATATTGGGGGAAATGATGAGGATGTTGATCATTCATACCAAAGTTTCCTAGAGGCAAGAATAGCAATCAAGCTTTGCCATACATCTCATGCCAGAATTTTCTGTTTCTTTCCTGTCTTGGAGACAGTGTGTGTGTATATTTCATTAGGATATATTCCTTCACTTATCTGATGGCTCTTGGTGAATTTTATAGGTTTTTATTTTTCTCATTTTAGGGCCAAGAGAAATTCCATGGGCAGTTTCCATATGCCATGCAAATCTGGAATATATGTTGACTTTTTTTCTATACTTAATGTGTTGATAGCAAGTTTTGAAAACAACAGATTTCAGTGGTTGCTTGGGAAGCCACTAAACCATGACTTTAGGAAGATGAGGAGGGGAAGCACCGTTTGGGGTGGGGCTATAGACACTTCTATACACAACAAAACTGGCCACACAGTCCAGTCCACTCCTCTGCTTGCTGAGGTTTGATAGGACAGACTGGGGTACAAACCAGAATGGGTTCATTCTCTCTGGGATTAGTGCAACAAGACATTTAGCACCTGGACACAAAAACAGAAAAAGCCTGCCTGGTGTCATTAATGCATCCTGAGGACAGCTCATCTACTCCTACAAACTGATATCAGATCTTCAGTTTCTTGAGGGCAGCTCCCAATCCACGCTGGGTGGTCCTCAGCTATAGTTTCTTGCACATCATCCATTATCAATACTTTTTTAAAATAAGTAGCTTCCTTGTTTTGCCTCCTACTTTCTACCATGTGTTTCTGTGCTAATAACTTTAGAGAATTATTTTTTAAGTCTGAGTATCCTTTCTATTCTCATCGTAAATTAGAGACCATTTACCTTTGTGTTATTTGTAAGAAATATGTAATTTTATTATAAATACACAGTCATCCTATATTTCAATTGAATTTTATTCTAGACTACTGAAATTATTAATTTCATATTATATCACATAATACTATTTTAAATACCCATAAGGCATATTATTATGAATGATAATATATTGTGCATTTTAGTTACATAAATGTGTGATAAATTACCCACTTGCTGTAACAACATTCTATTGAAATACATCATTTAAAATGTTAAATGAATTTAAAATAGTATAAAGTTAAATTAAATAATATAATTAAATTAAAGATAATAATGTTGAATTACAGCGTCCTTAATAAAAGGCATGAATATTGGGTTTGGGCCGTTTAAATGTGCATTGTTTAGATTGGCACCAGCATTCTGGTTCCCCTGTTCTTTTAAGTATTTATCCGGTCAAATTCCTTAAAGTGTCCCCAGCAGGTACGTCCCTGGCCAGGTGCCCACAGGACAGACTTGTGCCCTCCCCCTCCGGGGCGGTGCCTGCCACTCCCTAGGTGCAGATCAGCCATTGCTGTGTGGTGCTGGACAGTGGCTAGCCTCACTCACTGTCACCTGCTTCCCACAGGGGACAAGTGCATGTCGGACATGGCCTACGACAGCAGCGCCAGCTACGAGAAGGACAACGAGATGATGAAGTCTCATGTGATGGACCAAGCCATCAACAATGCCATCAGCTACCTGGGGGCCGAGTCCCTGCGCCCCCTGGTGCAGACGCCCCCGGGCGGCTCGGAGGTGGTCCCGGTCATCAGTCCCATGTACCAGCTGCACAAGCCCCCCACTGAGGGTACCCCGCGGCCCAACCACGGGGCGCAGGACAGCGCCGTGGAGAACCTGCTGCTGCTCTCCAAAGCCAAGTCGGTGGCCTCGGAGCGGGAGGCGTCCCCCAGCAACAGCTGCCAAGACTCCACGGACACCGAGAGCAACACGGAGGAGCAGCGCGGAGGCCTCATCTACCTGACCAACCACATCAACCCGCACGCGCGCAACGGGCTGGCCCTCAAGGACGAGCACCGCGCCTATGAGCTGCTGCGCGCGGCCGAGAGCTCGCAGGACGCGCTGCGGGTGGTGAGCGTGAGCGGCGAGCAGATGAAGGTGTATAAGTGCGAACACTGCCGCGTGCTCTTCCTCGACCACGTCATGTACACCATCCACATGGGCTGCCACGGCTTCCGCGACCCTTTTGAGTGCAACATGTGCGGCTACCACAGCCAGGACCGCTACGAGTTCTCGTCGCACATAACGCGGGGAGAGCACCGCTTCCACATGAGCTAAGGGGGCACAGGACGCCGCCCTCTCCCTCCACGACAGCCCCCGGCTGCACCGGAGATGTTGCGTTTTCATTTGTTGGGTATTTTTGTTTGTTTGTTTGTTTTTTCCGTTTCCTAACTTGGTCGCGGTTCTGATTTGCTTTTGGAAACATGGAAGTTTTTATTGTTGCGGCAGGGTGACACCGGAGCACCCAGAACTGCTGTCTCTTAGAGCTAGCGACAACCCCTGCCCTGTTCCTTGTTAGAATCTCCTCTAAATAATTAGTCTAAGAAGTGTCTGGAAAATTATATAAAACAGGCCAAAAGCCTGGGAAGGAGTTTGCACACCAGGTGCCTTCCTCAAGTTCCTAGAGGCAGCAAGTGTGTCCCAAAGTGTGTCCCTGCGGGTGCGCAAACAAGACAGGTGTGTGGCTGCCTGAGTGGTCTGGACGCAGCAAGACCAGCCAGCTGCGTGGGCCTCACACATCTAGAGCAGAAAGCCTGCACTTTTTGAAAGAAAATACTATTTCAAGTCATACTCTGTGCAGGAAAATAAATTGTTTGGGGAAATAGTGTCTGTTGGGCTGCGCTGGGCAAAAAGTGGGGCGTCAGGGCCTGAATCCCAGGCTTTGAGGAGGACACTGGAGTGAGGCTGGGCCTTCTTAGGCTTGTGGCCAGGGGGGATGAATCCAGTCTTCCTGGGGGTGTATCTGTAGAGCCCTTTTTCCTGCTTTTTCATTCCTGTGCTTTTAATAGCCAAAAAAGTCTATCACTACATTTTAAACACCAGTCCCGAAATTCAGACCTTAATTCTTTTTGAACCACTCAGAGAGTAAAATTCCTCAGAAACCAAAGCTTCATTCCAAATTGTACGCTCATTTCTCATGAACAGCAGCTGGTTCTCTCTTCCTTCCCTGCCTGGTTCTACCCAAGCCCTGAATCCTAGCCCTCATTTTAATTACATATGTTTAATAGCTACAGGTTTGGATTTCTTAGCATTAGTAAATTTCTTTCCCTACACTCAATGTCTATTATTCTTGTTTTAAAACCCATAAAATGACTAAGAATGATGCTTAATTTTTAGATCAATGATACATGTAAAGCCAGTATCTCCATCACTAACACAGAACTCACCATTTTAAAGCTAAACTTTCAAATATGTTGACACCATTTACCAAGCAGACAAAGTCGCGTGTGTGTCCACACATAACAGGATGAGTGGTTCTGTAGCGTTTATTGCTGAAGGATACTGGAATTTGCAGAGAAACTGACCAATCCAGACTAGTGCCAGCAGGTCTCCTGGGACAGAGCAGGAGGTGCTGGAGGTGAGAACTCTGCCTCTTCACACTAAGAGGCCCAAGCAGGGATTCTAGCCCCAAGCAGGAAGGGTGTCCTCCACCTCAATCCTATCATTAATGTCTTTACTCTCAACCAAAGAAGAATATACAATTTCAAATATTTATGATACTTGTCTTTGTGAAAACTGTCCCAAGGTAAATATGGAGAAACAGAAGGTAAATTGTACATAAGCATCTATTTCATCCTGTGATCTAAACCTGGGGTTCTTAGTCTCAACACTGTTGACGTGCTGAGCTGAGTCCTTTGTCATGGGGAGTCTCTTCTGTACACCCTGGGATTCCTAGCAACATCCCTGGCTGCTTCCCAACAGACAGTAGTAGCAGCCCCAGGTGGTGTAGCCACATGTCCCCTGGTGGAGGGAGATCACTCCTGAATTGATTTGAACCAATCAAAGGGCCTGGGAAGCCTTCCAAAAATAAAAGCACTTGAATTTTCCTAGCCAGCAATATCAATCCTGACCTGTTCTCCTCTGGAATCATCATAAATTCTATAAATGAATTATCCCCTCTTCAGCCTTCAAAAATATTTTTCTTATGGACATTTGAGTTTTGTAGAAGGGATGAACTTTATAAAAATACCATTCTTGAGTTGTAGATGGCTTTGCAGAATTCCGTGGCATTTTGAAACTGGAATAAACAAAGTTGTAGAAATTTACACTCTGCCACATCAATGTGCAGAATGAAGGGGGGGGAGGCATGGGGGGGAAGGGCCGTGGACTGCTTTCATTCAATATGCAACTATAGAGGAAGATCCGCCTTATGAACATCTTCAACCTGAGCATCTCTGTAGGTCTCCAGTTTGCTAGCACGTCTCACCTACCCTGTTCCTTTCCCTCCATCCATAGAATCAGTTGGTTGAGGGATTTACTTTTCTAAGTGGCATTCGAAGAAAGCCTAAACCAGAACTGTAAATGGTGGCTCCAGGAATTCTCTTCTAAAATGCTTTGCCCTTTCCTCCCACCCCCTTTTATAGCCAAATAATGTCTATTTACATACCTTTGGTTGTGGTTTTATATTGTAACACCATTTTATATTGTAACACCATTTTTTCTTTGAGAATGTTGTATTTAAAGTAAGGTTTCATATTATGTCAACAAATAATTAAGTTATGTTTGAAAGGTGGCCATATTATGTACCAAAAGTTGCTGAAATTTTCTCCTAGCCAGTAAAAATAGGACTTTGCATGACTCCACACTTTTTGTTCTGTTGTATGAGGAGTGAGTGTGTGTCTTGGGAACCACTCTGTATTGCCATGTGCCTCGATTCCATGCATCCTCATTGTGCTTAAAATAAATACCAGAGATAGGTAGGCCGCCAGTAGCAGGCTGACCTGTTTGTTACAGCTAGAAATCACTGTCATTCCTCTCCCTCCCTGACATCCCAGATTCCCAGGAGGTGGAAAGCCTCACCTCTGCTCCTTGCCCCACATTCCTTCTGTGATTTGTACCTAGATGGTGTGATTGTCCTAATTCCAGAGTCACTAAAAATCATTGCATTATCACCAAAGGGTATGTCCCAGCACCAATTGCTTCAGTTACCAGCATGTTCCATTTCAAATTTAGAATCAACCACATAATAAAATCTTAGAATCTTCATTGAGAAGGAGAGCTACCTGAGATGTGGGTTTATTTTACGGGTCCCCCCCACCCAGTGTTGTGCTTTTGTTCTTGTCCTGCTGTTTTGATTGCATTGTGACTCTTGTAGCGTCCTCTTCTTGCCAAAACAAAAGCCGGATGAACTGGATTTAATACAAAGTCACGACGCAAGTGTGTTCTCGTATTCTTCAGTTCCAGCAATAATGAATGGTCAACTCTATTTAAAATCCAGATCTCTCTCTTTTATTTCATTTTTTTTTGTTTTAAAATGAACCAAAATTAGACTTATTTAAGATGTTCAGGCATCAGGAAAAAAAGAAGCACATATACTTTTGGTGCAATGGCACTCACTGTGAACACGGTAACCAGATTTTAATATGCAATCTTGTTTCCAATACTTTCTAATACACTTTTTTATAATGTTGTGTGTGGTGATTGTTAAAGTTGAATTTGTTTGTACCTAGTACAGCGTTAGGTCTTCAGCTGCCCTTCTGGCAAGTGAATGCACAGGATTGTAAATGAGAAATCTCAATCGTATTTCCAGTCTGCCTCAATGATGATGTTAAATTACTGCTGTTCAGCTGTGAACAGGGGATGTACCACTGGAGGGAAAGAGTATCCTTTTGTACACATTTTGAAATGTTTCTTCTGTAGTCATAGAACAAATAAATGCAACAAATACTCTGTCTGCCCACATGAGAGCAAGAATCTGCAGACTCCCTTGCAGTTCAATCCCAGGCATGAGGAAGAAGAGATGGGCCTTGGGACAGTTGCACTGTGAGTTGGAAATACAAATAAATCATTTAGATGTCGTGTTGTTGCCAGCATGGCAATTCAGCTCAACAGACGGACCAACTCCCGTCCATAACTGTGCTGGGCTTGGGGATTCCAAATGCACAGTCATGAGGGCACGTGTAAGTAGAGAAGTGCTTTTCCAGCCTCCGTAGCACACCTCAGAAGTCCTGTGAATGGCCCCCGCCTTGCATGGTGAGAGGACAGTGACTGCAGCTTCAGGGTCGTCATTTGCAAAGCTGTGCTCAGGGCCAGGGGTGCCGGTGCTGGGAGATTCATCCTGGCTCTGGTGCAGAGCTGAACTATTGCAAACCCTCCATATGGGGAAAATCCTTTGTCCCTTCAGATGAATACTCAGACATCATTTGGGTTAGGATCTAATAAATAAGGGGAGGTGGCTAACTTCTTGTGGCACAATATTGGGTCCAAACAAGGTGAGACTCTAGTGAGACAGAGTATGTAGCGTTTCACGTCAGCATCAGTACCCAAAGAGGACTTTCAAAAATAGCTTTTTCCAAGGTAGCATTTTTGAAGAACTTTTTAGTCTTTTTAGATCACCTCACTGAAGGAGAATGTTGTTCATATGTGTGTGTGTGTGTACATATATATACACACATATATATGATGATATACCCATTTAAAAATGTATTCCATCATTTTATAGCTACACCTTGGGTGTTTCTCAATAACCACAGGGCAAAAGAATAAAGAATATTTACACTTATTTTAAAATAATGTGGGCTCACACACAGAGGAAAAAGTAATTCAATAGGATGGGAGATTGGAAAAGAGGATGAGGAATGTCATCCTGGGGATGTCTGCAGAGCTGTGTGACTCAGCTTCAGCGGCCAGTGCCTGGGGCAGCTCAGGAAAGATGCATGGTGACCAGTCGCTGGCCAGCAGGTCCTAGAGACCAGTGACGCAGTGAAATAAGAGAGTTTACAAACCTGTTCTAAGATCCATGGTATGATGTTTTAAAATGGTCATGAGAATGATTCTCAACATAGTCTTTTGATGCTGTGAGCCTTGGGTATTCATCCACCCCCTTCTGGTCTGCTAAAGAGGCACTGGAAACAGCCTCTTCTCTGCATTTTGCTTCTGTTTCTGAGGCAATTTAATAAAAAAAAATTGTTAACAGAAAAAACAAACAAATAAAAGTTCAGCTGTATTTTCAATGTTAGTGTGGAGTTTGGGAATTAGGAGCTGAAGATCAGGATTAGGAGCCCATTTACAATAGATTTGTCACTTTCTATCAAAATAAGACCTCTTGGAGGTTTTGGGACTCCTTGAGAAAGCCTCACATTCTCATGGAAAGGACACAATTTGTCAAGCCACAAAGTCCCTTTGGCTGTTTCCAAAGTCACATTGTTCTTTTCTTTTACATGTTCTCTCAACTCCAACACGGGGTGAGGCACAAAAGAGACGCTCAAGGAATCAACTCATTGGTAAAGACTTCGAGGGTGTTCTTAGGAACTGAATTGAGAATTCCCTATTCCTACAAAGCCCAGAGCATCATTCTGAAAACTTCTGGCCCGTTCTCTGCACTAGAACCCCGAGCAACAACCCGTGGGTGCGAGGTGACTGTGCAGGGCAAAGCCAGGGTGTTGCTGCTGCCTGTGCAGCGTCTGTGTTATCTGCCTTTTCCCAAACCCTGCACCCCTAATTTCCTCTAAGGAGGTGGAAAGGGATTCCCTTTGGATCCTAGAACACCAGCACTGCCCTCGGCATCCCAGGCTCCCACTGGCTTCTCCCACTATTAACCCAGCCTGAGCAAACTAAATCTCCAGTTGTGGGCTGCCACGAGACTCCTCCTGACTCCAGCCTTGCCTGGATGCCAATGCCTGGGCCGATCTCCCATGACTGTGGTGTTCAAATGAAGCTCAGAATCACATGAGTGGTTGTTAGAAATGCAGGTTCCAGAGTCCCTTCCAGAACATTCTGGAACTGGAGTTATTGAGGCAGCCCAGTCCCCAGGTGTGCAGCCTGCGCTCCACGGCATGCTCAGCTGACGCTTAGTCCCACTCCACCTGCAACAGTTGCAACTTGGCTGCTCTTCCTGAGCCCAACCCCACTTTTGAGTGGGGAGGAATAATTAATAGTTTTTTTCCTCTCTCCCAAGTTTGAAACAACCCTGATAAAGACAAAAGGATCACAAAGTGGGAAATCAAAATACTAGTGTTGGTTATTCATAAAACCAAGTGGACACAGCTTGAATATGTGGGCATAGGGGGTTTCTGACACTCATCCTGCATTGGACAGACCCACCTGTTTGGCCACAGGCAGCACCTAAGGTCAGACACTCCCAGAAAAGACTGAGCCCCTTCCCTGCAAGTCAGGTCATTCCTCACCTCCCAGGGGGCTGGCCAGGGGGGTTACTGAAGTCCAGCTACAGAGAAGACAGAAGACAAGAAAAGAGACACAAGAAGCTATCCAGAAGCTATCCTGGATCCCACTGGATCTCAGCCCGTCTCCCCCAGTGGAGGAAGCTGTCCTGGTTTTCTACCTGGATCTCAGCCTGTCTCCCCCAGTGAAGAACTCAAGCCAGTTCAGCCAGACCTGCACAGTTTGCTAAGATGGGAGGAAGGCCATGCGCCAGCTGTCATTGGCTTCCACAGAGACTCTTCACCTAAAACGTCTATGGTCATTCTTCAACACCAGCCTCCTAATGGCCTCCCTGCCTCCTGGGTCTCCTTAGTACAACTCAGTCACTATGAGGTCTCAAGAGTGATTCTGTTAAAGCAGGCACCTGACCAAGTTACTGATCCCACCCTGTAGACAAATCTCCAGTGATTTCCTGCTTATTTCAAAACAAAGGGCAATTTTCTCAGCCAGGAGTACATGGTGACCTTTGCCTTAAAAGGTGTCCCTGTGGATATGTCCCAAGCATATGTCATGGTGGTTAAGAGCGGGAACCCTTTTTTGGAGGCCTTGAGCATGGGTTTGAATTTATTCTCTGCAGGCTAAAGCTGTGTGCTACTGAGTATGCAGCCTGCCTCTGAACCTCAGTTCCCTCCCACGAACCCCCTGGAGGGTCATGACAAGCGTTGAATCCTCAGTATCTGTCAAGCCCTGAGAAGAAGGTGGCTCAGTACTACAGGGCCAGCATCTCCAGAGTCTTTTCATTCCCCTCATCTTATTTCATCTCTCTAACAATCAAGCAGGACAGAGACCAGCCCACCACGGCAGGTGTAGCTGGAGAGCTGCAAACCCCTGGACAGCCACTGTCTGTGCCCAGGATCCTGCGTCAGCTCGAGTCTTCACCTCTGCCCCGGGGAGACTCTCATGCCCCATTGTAAGGTGGGGGGTGCAAGACTCCCAGAGAGAAGTGCCCAACAGAGGCAGAATGGCCGAGTCCCTCAGGCCTGTTCTCTTCCCATCTCCCCTCCCGTCTGGGCAGGGCTCCTCTTCAGGGGGGTGTGGGATTTGATGCACATGAACGACAGTCTGACAACCCCATCCTTTTTGAATTCCAGGGAGGGGGAATATCACCCCCCATCGTTTTTGAATTCCAAGAAGGGGGAATATCACCCCCGACGAAAACCTGCTCTCACAGCAGCCTTCCTGGCCTGCTCCCTCAGCCAGCCTCACCCACAGATCGCATCATGAGTTTCCCAGCCCCGCCTTTGTAAGGCCCGTCCTAGGTAAGCAGGTCCCTAAGAGAACCCAGTAGTGTCTCCAGGGTATACACTGGGGTGGACCCAGAGCGTGAGGTCAGGTCTGGAGTACTTGGGTCCCTCCAGCCCTGCAAGGCACATGAGAAGGCTGAGCCCACAGAGGGTGTCAGGACTGACTCCAAGCTAGAAAGGGATGGGGGAGCAGAAAAATAAATGTCTAGAAGAGGCTGCGGGACCCGTTAGAGTGTCCCAGACAAGCTAAGTGAGGTATGAGAGGACCCAGGAGAGCCCTGCAGAATATCAAGAAGGCTAAAGACGTGTGGTCAGACAAGCACAATGACTATACCATCAGAAATTCAAGGCCTAGGACAAGAGGACAGGCACCAGCCCCCGTGAGGGAGTGGCCTCTGCATCCCTGCCAGACACACCCACTTTCTGACCCCATTCCCTTCTCTCTGTCTCCACTGCATCTTATTCCTGGCTCCTAGTGTTGATGGCGAAGAATTAACATCATTCACTGGTTCGTTGAATAATTAGAGCTATAAAAAGTCAAAAATAAAAGAAATCTTTTTGCCTTGGCAAAAGAGACACTCATGATTTCACACAATGGAAGGCACCACTCAGCACCAGGCTGTGCGCTGGGACAAGGTTCTATGCCATCAAGGTGGTCAGTGGTGTCACCACCTGCCTGTGCTGTGTGTGTTTCCTGTGTACCTCTAAAACAGGCACCACTGTCACTTCCAGTCTTGCGGATGGGCAGTCGAATGCTGGGAAAAGCTGAGTAGTAGCCCGCCAGGAGTCACAGAGCTCAGAAGTGCCAGAACCTGGGTTTGCCCGGGATGGCTGGGAACAGCACCTGCTGTCCAGTGAGCACCAGGACAATGACCCAGCACAAGGGCAGTTAGGAAACAGGTGCAGTGAAAAGTGCCCTGCAGGAGAAAGTGTTGGAACAGCCCAGCGGAAGGGACATCACTTCTCACTGAAGAAGTAAAGCTTTTTGGAGGCAGTCTGGTGTAAGCTGAGCTTTCTAGAATGATTCCGTTATTGGTACCAAAATTAGGGGAGTAGGAAGGCAGGCATTTGAGACAGGAAAATCTACTATGCACTAGGACCACAGACATAGCCCAGTTTGGCTGAAAAAAGAGGATTCAAAGAGAAAAACCAGGAGATAAATCAGGAGGTATAGATGAAGGAGAAAGCAAATCTATTGTGCTTTGAAGAAAGTCGAGGCATTGACCCCAGGCCCAGAGCCTATATGAGCTATTAGTGAGAAAAAGGAAAATGGCATAAGATTTCAAGCAGAGGGCTCAGTTTTGTTTAAGCAACAGTGGGACAGCCAGGCCCCTATAGGGATGGTGGGGGGTGAGGCCTGTGAACCTGGGTCTGGGAGCCTGAGAGGCCTGGATGTCACCACAGGAGAGGAGGAGAGGGACTTGGACAGCGCTGGGGAGCGTGGGGGTTGGGGCGGGCAGGAGGAGCCTGCAGAGGAAATGAGATCAATGGTTCCCAATGGGAGGAAAGCAGCTGAGTATAGCGTCCCAGGATTCTACAGTCAGAAAGAGAGGTCCAGAAACAGGCCCAATCAAGCAGGTCAAAAGAGCAAGGAGGCAGAGAGGAGACCCCCGGCTGGGAGTCCAGAGTGTGTGTGGTGCCTTTTGATGGGCAGAGGAGTGGGCTACTCAGCTCCACAGCCCGGACCTCAGTGGGACCCTGCTCCTTTAAAATACTAAGTTCTTGGCTGCATTTTCCTAAGGAGAAAAGTAGGAGCATCCCTATGAAGCTCCCTCATTTTCTCCACTTTCTGACATGGCGGGACAGGAGCAAGGAGGACATTCCCGGTTACTTCCTGTGGCTGCACACCCCACTTGTCCAGAGAACCAGGCTGACCACAGTAGGACGCATCACCTTTCAGGACAGGAGCTGGGTCCTGAACCATAGCCAGGCCCTATCTTGTTTCCTGGCCCCCTGGCAGCTGGCCCTGGTGCCTCAGTGAGTCAGCTCATGGGAAGCAGATACACCCACCGTGGGTCCCCGGGCATAACTGGAACCTGCTGCTGGGGGAGGAAATTTGCATAACAAGGATAATTTGGTACCAAAACTGTCCCCTGAAGTGAACTACATGGATCTCGGTGCAGTTAACTAATTTCACTTCTTCTTTCCCATGTTTTGTCAAACCAGCTAGATGTGACACTGAGTGTGTGAATGGTCCCAAGGTTTCTGTTTCTCTCCCTCATGAGTCAGCCCCGACCTCTTCTCTCTGCCCCGCTGCACCCCTGCACTTACATGAATATGGGCTCTCACCACCGTGTGTGCCCAGAGCCTTCCAGGAGGGCTCTTCTCCTGTCACCAGCCACCCTGTGTGAGTGCAACCAGGCAGGATCCCAAGCTCGCAGAAGGTGTTGGTGGCTGCTCCCTCTGTACTAGCACCTTCTCCTGCCACCTCTCGTTGCTGTCCCACAGCACCTGTGCCAGCTTCCTCATTGCCATTGCCCCTCTAACTTCCTGTGGGCAAAGGGTGGGTGTGCCCCAGAGTATGGAGGCTGTGTGGTTTCAGGGCCCTCTCCCTTCTGGGCATGGCCCTCATCCCCACCCATAGTGGGCACTGCCCTTGGCAAAACCCTGCGTGGATCCCCTTGGCCCACACCCACGTCCCACCTCTTTAAGCATCACAATTCCTTTTTGAAATTGGTCTGATGCCACCCCATGGGAAAACAGTTGTGTATTTGTTTATCTCCATTGATAACAAAATTAAAACAGTTTAATTTTGTTAAACAAAAACAGTCAGTTTAAGGAGGCCTGCCACAATCACAATGCCCCTGAGTGGTATGGAGAACTTGTCCACAGGGTCAAATCCACATTCTCCACACTGGCATCCAGCTCCAACAAGACCTGACTCCAAATAGCCCCTCCAGCCTCCTTCCAACCTCCAAATCACATGTGATTTCCAAATATGCTCACACCACAGAGCCTTCCTGGCTGCTGTACACTTTTGTGACAATGACCTGATTTTGGGAACTTTCTTAAGACCAGATTTCTGTGATCTTGGAGCCCTTGATTGAGAGGGGTATGAAGAGTCTGCATCCTCCTGGGATGTGACTCCAGGGAGGGCAGAGGCCAATCTCACATATCCTGAGGCTCCAAGGACAAAAGTGAGTGGGGCGAAGCCTCTGCTCCAGTTCCTGGGCTCCATGAGATCTTATCTTGTCCCAGACAATGATCTGGGACTGAGATCCAAGGCTTTTCCTCCTGAAGCCCCTTCCCATATTCCCAAGTGCTTCAGGGCCAGTGACCCACTCCTGGATAAAGGGGCAGGATGCAATGGGACACTGACCGGGGGCTCCCTGGGTACTCTCCTCAGCATGGCACACAAGCCTCTGTCTGGGGGCTACTCCAGGGAACAAGCAGAGTGGTCCTGGGGGAGGTTGCTGAAATGGAGAGAAGGGCTGGAGGTGGGCATGGGGCACTCAGCCATGTAGCAGCTAGTGTGAGGGAGGGAGGGTTTCCCTCAAGGAGGCCTCGGGGGAAACGTTCAATTTAAACACTTACCAACATGAGTTGGTGTGATGCTCAGGCAAGCACTGCCCTATGTCAAACCAGGCCAGGTCAACCAGCCTGTGTGTGCCATTCCAGGACCCAGGCCTGGCCAAGGAGCTATAGAAGAGACAGACAGCACCACACGAGGCACGGTGTCCAGTGCCAGGCCCTGAGCTACCTGACCACATAGCCGGGACCAAACGCACCTCAGCTGGATCTTGAAACACAAGAGAAGAGGGAGGAAATAGAATCATACAAAATACTCAGGTAAGCCACAGAAGGCAGAAAGAGTGGAAGACAAAAAGGAAAAAAAAAAAAACATAAAGAAACAGAGCAAAAGAATAGAAAACAATTCCAAATGTAATGGATGTTAATCCAACTGCAACAATAGTCGCTTTAAAAGTCAGTGCTCTAAATATACCAGTTGAAAGAAAGACTATTAGTGGAAAGTAGAGAAAGAAATGACGCCAGGCTCACACTTGCGAAAGAAAGGGGAGGCTGCATTAGTCTCAGACAAAGCAGACTGCACAGTAAGGGAAGTGGTGGGGGATGGACCGTGGTATCGCATACTGACACAGGGGTCAGCTCTCCACGGTGATGTATCAGTCCTGAACACGCATGCTCCTAAATACAGGGCATCAAACTATCTGAGGACAAAAATGATAGAACTACACGTGGGAATGGAGGGCCCCACTCCTACAGTTGGAGATGTCAACGTTCTTTACTGCAAAGAACAGATCCAGCGGGAAGAAAATCAGTAAGGTGGAGCTGACGAAAGATAGGAGTTACTTGTGCAGAGAAAGGTGTCAAAAAATGTTTAGGCAGAGGGAATGACGTGAACGTGGTCCAGAGGCTTGGGGATGGAACATTGCAAGGAGGGAGGCCAGGACATGAACTGGCACAGTGTCCTGGGAGGGCTGAAAGGGCTTGCTGGCCCTGTAGGTGCAGAGAGAGGCAAGGGGACAAGGTGTCCACTGCTCAGCTGAAGAAGGGCTATCTGGGCATCAATGCTAAGCAGTGTTTAGGGAAAGAAGCAGAAGATGGCTGCAGTCCTGACCTGGAGCTGTGAGCTGTCATGGACGTGTGGGCCCTCTGAGGAAGGGTGGAGAGGGGTGCGATCACCAATTTCAGGTAGTGAAACTAACGCCAGGGAAGCAGAGAGCCTCTTTTCAAGGTCACAGGGAGTCACCCTCAAGCCACATTTCCTAAAACCCACTATTCATGATATATTAAAAAAAAAAAAAGGAGAATGGGGCCAAACAGACTGGGAAAAGTCAGACAATCTTGGCCCATTTGGGAACTTTCCAGTGTACCTTAGTGTTTGAAAGCCTTGAGAAGAATGGAACATAACTTATTGAACCCAACTTTCCACAAATGCAGTTAACTCAGAAAAGTCCCTACCACACTTTTTAAAGTCATCATCAATACACATGTCACCACAGAAGGGAAATGGTCCAGAACAGACTCCTGGACGAAATACCACAAGTTGTGGAGGACTGCAGCCAATCTGTGCCCACCCTTCCCCAGCCTGGCTGTGGTCCTGGACCACTGCCCTCGGGGTACAACGTCACCAGCACTGCCATTTCCTTCTTCAGTGCCAGGTCTGAATCATGGATAAAGAAACAGGCTCAGCTTACACGGTCACTTGGCCAACTTTACCTATCCTGAGGTGAGGCAGGGGGACCCTGGGGCCTGAGGGTCACAGCATGAACAGTCTTCTGACTTCTGAAATTTAGCCTTTTCTGTAATAGTCAACCGGCAGAGGGGGTGTCTGCTGCCCACAGTGGTGGCGCTGGGGGTTTCAGAGCCGATAAGGCAGGGCATCGAGGAGGGGCCTCAGGCTCATTCCCCTTCTAGTGGGGTTTCTTCCCCAGGACAGTCAGGACTGTCCACTTCCTCAGCCTGACAGAGGGCCTGGGTGCTTCAGAATAGGTCTGAGTCCTAAATATTTAAGTTGGCATTCTGGTACCAAACTAACGGAATTATGTTTTCTAGGTCTGGCTGTGGTGAAAAATATCACTGGACTAAGCTGCTTAGAAACTTCAACCAAAAGGAAAGAGAATCAATTAGCATGTGCTGAGTTTCAGTTATGTTCCAAGCATTGCGCTAGGAACCCTCCATAAATGCTCTTGTATTTCTCAAAAGGTTTTGTCATGCCCAGTTACAAAGATGGGGTCCTAAGGTTTGTACATGACAAGCACTTTCCCAAAAGCCATACAATGCCCACAGATCCCTGATAGCAGGGATAATGCACTTTACAGTTAACAAAATCAGTATAATATGCCAATGTTGAGTAATTTAAGGTCTTAATAAATTTAATACATTTGTTTAACGAATTTAAATAAATTTAAGATCTTAATAAAGTAGAGAAGATGAAGCATTAGCTAAGCCAATAAATTATCCTGTTTTCCAAATATTTCACTACATCCTGTTGCCTTTAGGTACCATTCATATTAATGTTTGACAGTATAGAGACATTTTGGTTATAGATTCACTCATTTGGGATCTTGCAGAGGAATCTTCAAGATTGTTTCACCTGGGTAGTAAAACCAGCTTACAATATATGTGGGGAAGTCGTGGGAGGAAGAGAGAATAGATTTGGGAAAAGCAGCGACACTCTAGAAGTCTGCCAATGCTCTCCAGTGTCTGAGTTACAAAGATGGAAGGGGGAAAGGTGCTGAGAAGGGCAGGTGGTTCAGAAGGAAAATCAGAGGTAGGAAAAGTAGCACTGGGGGTGGGAAACCAGCAGAGAAAAAGACTCTGCCACACCGTGCTTACTCATATGTAGAGATTATTGTCAAATCTGAACCAACATCAAGCACACGACAGTACAAGAGGCCAATACCCTGGAGGAAATGAGGGTCAAGAACTCAAAAAGAATTTTCCCCATAGCCCCCATTCTGTATCACACAAAATCCTTAACCCAACCTTAGAGTAAAAAACATCTTTCCTACTCACAACAATCTCCATGTTTTAAAGACCACACTTAATAAAGCCACAAGTGATCGTACAAAGCCTTCCAGCATTATAAATAGATCCTCGAGGCATAACACCTAATAGAAGATAACAGGTGTCCAATAAATGTTTCTGAAATAATTGTAACCCCTCACTCCCTGCCAAAGTCAGTTGTTCCTCTGATCTAAATGCTCCGTCATACACAGCCCGGCTGCAGCCCCGGGCATGATGGATGTGCAGCCCCTGTTCTGCCCTTGTGTCCGAGAGGGTGGGGTGCTACTGTGCTCAAGTTGCAGCATGTCCGGCATGTCCAGTGTCAACCAGAAAGGGCAGCGTTTCTCAGTTCCAGGCCTCCCTTCCAAAGGCCTCCAAGCAGGAGCTGACTGGTTTCTCTCTGTGTGTTGAATGAAGCATCATCCCAGTGCACACTGAGCTAGTCACTGCATGAGGATCTGTATGGGCCAGCCCTGGAGAAGAAGGAGTAACCTCTGCCCTGGCGATGCTAAAGGCAATCCCATGACAAGGGAGAGAAGGAGACTGAGGGAGCCCTTCCCCCAAGGTCCCCAGCTGGGGGGAGTCACACCTCTTATCCCACCCAGGGCCCACAAGGCTCAGAGTCCTGACAGTGTAACAAGCAGGAGCAGGTGGACCCATCATAAAAGAAAACAACTTCTCATCCTAAGGACCATCTGGTGACTGACACACGCTGGACACATACACTGCCCCTTCTGGCTGTGCGTTTGTATTAAGGGATTCAATATAGAGTCCTGGAAAGCCTTGCCTGGCAGAGGTCAGTGGGAGCTCTGCTTCCTGGTTGCCTGCCTGGAAAAATAGAGTACAAGTTCAGCACCTGTGACGTGGCAATGCCAGAATCTTCAATACGGTATTCATTATATTCTCTAGATAGAGCATCTAGGTAGAACAGTGCTGCTCCATAGAACAGCCCCTAGCCATATGTGGCTATTCCAATTTAAATTAATTAAAATAAAACAGACTAGAAAGTAGTCCCTCAGTTGCCACATTCCAAGTGTGCTGTAGGCCGGATGTGGCTCTGGCTACCATATTCAAAAGCACAGATAGACACAGGCATTTCTATCATTGCAGAAGGTTCTGTTAGGTAGTGCCAATGACATATGGTCCCTGAGGCTCCCCCCATGTCTAGTACAGTACCTGGCAGAAGGGGGCGGGGTAGGGGGGTGCCTGGCAAACGTTAATTCCCTCCCCAACCAAACCACACATTCCTGGCTCGTTCCCAGTAGAGCCCGACCTGAAACTGAATCCTGCAGGCTGACTTCATTATTCAAAGCGGGCAGCAACTTTCACTTCCTCTGTTTCGACCAAGCCCTTCACTCTGCCTGGGAGAGAAATGACATTTGCCTGGGAACTTGTGCTTGGTATAGAGCAGGCACACATGTTGCTCACTGACATGCCGCCCCTTTCCCTGTACACTGAGAATCCCGGAGCCTGGAACCTTCCAAACCTCCCTCCAGCTCCTTGTGAGTCGGGGCCCTGGTGCGTTCCTGTGACTTCCAGTCCCCTGCCAGAAACAACCTGACCTGCAAAACAGAAACTGACACGCTAGCAGGAGGGTGGGATTCGTACCAAATAGGGAAGGACTCGCTACGCCCTCTGATAGATTCTGCAGGATCATCCTCCTCTCGGGAGAAAAAGAGGAAAAAAAGGCAAATCACTTTCCTCTTGCTTCTGCTTCTCCTAAATAAACTGCTTGCCTAATTTCCTTTGCAGTTAGAGAAATGTTCCTTGTGAAAGCCGTTATTTCCACACATTCACACAGTGTGCCATTCTGGGGCTCCGGGAGGCATTTGCATTTCCCGTTTCCTGTTATCCCTGTCGTTGCTTCCCCACTTGAAGACCAACCCCAGTGTGCTTAGCCTGGCTGATGTCATCAGATTCTTCCTTCAGAAGATGGTGCTGGCCTCCACTGGTTGGGTGGGAGGCTTCTCTGAGTCCCTGCTGCAAAATACAGGATTTGAGAAAGCCAAGCCCATCCTGTACCCAAGGGCACATAGGATGAGTTCGCAACCCAATCCCAAGCTATGTCAGGGTATTTTGTGCATGTGTTGAGGTGTGGGTGGGGACCTCCACAGTTAGTAGAGCCTCATCTGGTCACCTGCTTCCTCTATAAAAACAGACAAAAAAGTACACATTCTCAGAGGACTCGGGACTGGATGAGATGATATGCATGAAGAAAGTACTTGTGAAAAGCCCATGTAATCAACCCCTTATCCAGCAACCTTGTGAGTGTGGTGTGCTGCGCTGAGGACTGATGACCACCCTGGTGGATAACATGTCCCTCAGACTCATCCCTCCCTCCCTCCCACATCTCCACATTGTGTCTGGCTGACCCAAGAGAGAACAGTTCACTGCAGGGAGTCCAGGTGCTTATCTATGGAGATAAGCAGGCACCTGTAAAGAGTGGGGCTGGAATCTCCCAAGCAGAAACAGCCTAGAGCATTTTTAAAACCCAATCAGTTAAGCATAAAAATTTTAAAGTATTTAAGTACACTGTATTCATATAGACAAAAACAAATAAATAAAACATGTGAGCTGTTTTGCAAATTAATTGACCAAACATTGCCTAACAGAGATGGAATTCCTTCAAAAGTTGTCAAAATTCAAAGTATTTCCCTTGGAAGTCAAGGTACAAGGGCTGCCAGAGCCTCCAGAGAGCTCCAGGGAAACCTGAGGGACGCTCTCCACCTAGTGGTGAATGACGCAGGGCTGGGCAGGCAGGACAGTGGTGCTGCACTCAGGCCCCTTCAAGGCAGGAAACTCACCCGGCTCACTTACCAAGTTGCTCCCCAGAGAAAAGGTTTTTATCAGTTTCCTCTGCTCATGGCTTGATTTCAGAATTAACTTTGAAATCTATTATTTAGCTATTGTGCATACTAAAAGTCAATTCTCCCATAAACCTCCTTAACAGCAGGAGCAGGGAGATTTTCTGCAGATGCAGGGGCAGCGCTGGCATCCCCACCCTGTGGCCTGGAGCCTGCTATCCGGTCTTCCCTACCTGTGAGCCATGCTGGCCTCTCCTGAGCTTCGCCCAGGCCTGAAGCAAGGTGTGTCAGGAGGCTGCCTGCACCATAACCCAGCTCAGAAAGAACTCCTTCTTCTGCCGGCTCCCTCACCTGCTGCCTCTGTGGCCCCTTGTCCCCTCCTGGCACCATGGTTAGAAAGGCTGCACTCTGATGAGAGGAAATGGCCACTGGACACCAAGAGATGCAGCCTTAAGTTCCAGACCTGCAAACTGTAAGTTAGGTATGCTTGGGAGTGTTACTTACTGCCCGTGGCCCTTCATGCATCACCTGTGATGTTGGGCAATAATAATCTTGGCCTTATAAGGAGGCTGCAAAGTTGAGATGAGACGGTGAAGGACAGACACAGAGCCCGGCCACAGAGGGCACCCTGGGGAAGGCAACCCCCTCAGCCAGCCCCTCAACCTCCCATTGGTTCTGCACCCGCAACACTATTTAAATCCTGTCCTATGAGTTGGGCTCACAGACAGAAAGACCTAAACTCACAACTGCACACAAGCCATGGGGACAGTGCGACGCTTGAAGCCCCAGAGTTTCACGCAGTTCAGAAAGCACATTTTTTGTTCCAGGAGATGCCTTTATTTCTCACAAGACAAATCACTTGTATTTTCAAAAGGGGCAACTGAATTCACACTAATCATTCAGCACTGTTTATACCAAAAACTAGAAACAGCCCCAATGGCCAGCAACAGTGATGGGTAAACTATAACAGCATATTCAGTTCCAAAGAACCAACTGTTGATGCAAGCAATAACATGAAGGAACTTCAAAATAATCAGTGAGGTCAGGCCGAAGAAACCCAGCTGTGCAACACCATTATTCAAAATACTAAGTTAAGAAAGTGGTTCAGGCTCGGTGCCTGTGGCTCAATCGGCTAAGGCCCCAAATAGCAGGCTCCAGGCCACGTACACCTAAGGTGGCGGGTTCAAATCCCCAGCCCGGGCCCGCCAAACAACAATGATGGCTGCAACCAAAAAATGGCCGGGCATTGTGGCAGGCACCTGTGGTCCCAGCTACTTGGGAGGCGGAGGCAGGAGACTCGCTTG
>CAUYQV010023666.1:0-16404 GCA_963574575.1 Galagoides demidoff | reverse complement strand
CAACACAGGTGACAGTAGATTTTTTTTTTTAATTTCTGCCCTTGTGAACAAATAAATTTTAATTAGTAATCTAAACTCTTCTATTTTAGTGATTCTAGTCCATATGGCTGAGGAAAAAAAATTCTTTTTTTTTTTTTTTTTTTGAGACAAAGCCACAAGCCATTCCCCGGGGTAGAGTGCCATGGCATCACAGCTCATAGCAACCTCCAACTCCTGGGCTCAAGCGAGTCTCCTGCCTCTGCCTCCCAAGTAGCTGGGACCACAGACACCCGCCACAACGCCCGGCCGTTTTTTGGTTGCAGCCATCATTGTTGTTTGGCAGGCCCGGGCTGGGGATTCAAACCCGCCACCTTAGGTGTACGTGGCTGGCGCCTTAGCCAATTGAGCCACAGGCGCTGAGCCAGGAAAAAAAATTTTTTTCTTAAAGAGCGCCCTGTCCTTTGTGAACCATAAAGTAAACAGAACACTTCTGGAAAGGGAATTTCACCATTAGAGCTCCCATTCACCTCCCAAAGATAAGGATGCACTATTTAAACAGTGTTTAGATGAACATGCTCAGCCCAAAGGGAAGTGTTTCTACAGCTACAAACATTCTGCAGGTTGCATGTTAAAACATTTCATTGTTCCCTTTCTTTCATGAACAAACACTAGCCCCACTCATCAAGAAAAGACATTAGAATTTCTTAGCTATCTCATTAAAAAGACCTCTGCAGCCAAAGACAATTTAGATATCCTAGGCACGACTGTGCCATCTGTTTATGCTCAAAAGAATTAGGTTTCACAACCACATCTTATTTGAATGACGTGTCCTCTTTGGGATCCAAATCTTCTATTCTTTCCCTAGTTCCAACACTGCCATCGTGGGTAGTTTGTCCAGGGGAAATTAAGCATAAATGTAAATACAATAAAAAGGCCATATTGAAAACCATAAAAATGTTCATTTTCCCTAGGTAATGTTTGGCAGCTATGATAAAAAGAACAAAGGATTTGAAGTAGGACAGAGCTGGATTCAACCTCCAGCTCTGCTACAAATTGGCAAGGAGAACTTTTGCTCCTTTTTGAGTCTCAGTTTCCTTTTCTGTCAAACAGAGATAACAACTACTTGGCAGGGCCCCTGTGGCTTGAAGGAGCTTAACAGGCACAAAATAACAGAAAGCCAGGTTTGGAAGGTGGCCCCAGTTTGGAATGTAGGAAAGATCTTGCTGCCAGAACTGCTCCTCAGTGGTCTGGCCACTAAGATGACAAACTAGATTGTGCCATGAGAGGCCAATTCTGCTTAGCTGAACAGTGTCCGAAACTCTCCAATGGACCTCAAATCTCCCAGGGGACTGTCCTACAGGAAAAGCAAAGATTCTTGGGTGGGCAAGGGTGTTCCTCCCCACGGACAGGGCAGTACACAGAGACTAGGTCCAGCCTAAGTACAACTAATCAACGACATTTTTCCCTTTAAGAGCTGAAAAAGCTGTAACTTGCTCCTAGCCCTGTGTCAGAGAACCACAGTATTTGGTAGACTCCTCAGGTCTTGTCATAGCCCTGGTTCACATTTTTCTTGACAAATGCATCCATTGTTAGTCCTGTCTTTCTGACCAATACACTTCTCTAAATTCTGCCTACTTCTCTTCTACGTAAATTCCTTGTTGAGCATTTCAATTCTTATTCTAGGAGACTGATGATTTTCAATCAAGTGACATTTTAATATCCCAAGCAATAAAAAGGTATATCTAAGTCAAAAACTGAGACCAAAGTCTTATGTATTACTACAATCTGTTTGACTATCTTGATGTCTTTTTAAACACATAAATAACACAGGGTCAAAAATCATGTTATCCCCCAAACACTCTACCATATATGGATTAATGGATTCTTCCTCCCACTCTTAATTATCAAGTCATAATGATAGTTTATATTTCACGAAATAACACAAGGGGGATCCTCTCAACTTACAAATGAGAAAACCGAGACTCAGAGAACAAATTGCTTCAGATAACTCAGGTAGTCCAAGAGGAGGGGTGAGTGAGCAGGCCCTAATTCTAGCATCGTTAAAAATAGGAAAACAGAAAAGAAAAAGGACCTGGATAATCTACAACCAGAGGCACAGCCTCACAAAAACTGGATCTGCAGAGCTGACCTTTATTCCTGGTAACTATGCGAGTATCTCCTAAGAACAGAATTTTAAGGAATGTGGCCAGTTTATGTCAGAGATCTGGAGAACAGGTTGGCAAGTGGCAGCTATCAGTCACAACCCCTGACAACCGAGTGCACCATCTACCTGGGGCTGATTCAACAAGGTACAAGTTGCACCTTGTATTCAGCCCATACACAGATGGGTACAGAGAATCAGATAATCGTCCTTAGCCCTGCTTTGAGCATCATGACAACTCTTAGGACAGGAAGTAGTAATTCAGACAGATTTTTAGCTGATAATGAAAATGTTTGGGCTTACCCCTCAGGCTATACTTTGAAGTTTATTTCTCTTGAAAAGACTTTCTCTATTCGTTTTAACCTGACATCACCTGCATACAAATGTTTAGTGATGAAGGAGGGTAATGGTACCAATGTGGGAAAGTTTTGGAAGTCTCCTTGCAAGAGCATTAGCTGAAGCTTTATCCACTTCCAAACAGGTCCATATCCCTGACCAGAGACATCACCAGTCACCGGCAAAAATGCACATTGACAACCAGAGGAGGGAACCACAGAGGGGTGGAAACTGCAGAAGGGTGACTAAAACATTGGTTCTCTCACATAATTGTTAAACAGATTTTAAAAGAAAACAGACATAAACCCATCCTTTTTCAAACCTCTCATTATGGGCTGTAACGTTCTAAGTAAAGTTGATTTTATTCCAAATAATACTCCCACCACTCCAGTGGCCAATGGGTTCACCAAAGGTGGGGACATTATGACCATGACGACAGAGAGCACCAGAGGAGAAATGGAAGTCAGATGTCTGTCGATTTTTAAAGATGGGGCCTTGACCATGTTCTCCTTTTTTTTTTTTTTTTGGCTGGGGCTGGGTTTGAATCCGCCACCTCCAGTACATGGGGCAGGCACACTACCCCTTTGAGCCACAGGCACCACCCTATGTTCTCCTTCTTTAAGCTAGGAACTACGCATAGAACATAGAGCAGGTAAGGGTATCAAGAATATAGTTTAGCCAGAGAGTTCAAAGCCGCTCTGCTATTACCATCGGGAGAGCCTAGCCGGGTCTCAGCAGGCTCATTCCCTACTCGGGGTCCCCTGTCCTCCCCGCTCACCAGCTGCCTTGTTGTAGGAGAGCCTCCCAACTCATCTGGGAGCGCTGACAATGCTTTCACATACAGCCAAGACGGCTGGGCGCTGCTAAATACACTTTTACCTTTAGCACTTTCTCCCTGCAGTGATTCATTCCACCTGCAGGTACTTGAACCATAGGTGGATAGCTCATTTTTAAAGAATAATTTGCAAGCTTTAAAAAACACAGGCAATTAGCTTACTCTTAATCCAATATGCCACCTGGCTGACAGGCGAGCTCGTGCTCCAGGCAATGATGCCGACATTCTAGAGTCATCTTTATCTCTCCCTTTACTTGTCATTTCAGTTCCATCACTAAGACCCTCTCAAACCTTCTACTGAATCTTGAGTTCTCAATTGAGCTTGTTATAGAACAAGACTTCCAAAACATATGGGCAGCTGCCATCTATTTTCCATATTTAGCTAGAGTCCACATTTTTTATTGAATTCATTCTTAGCGTAAGTATCAACCACTCTTTAGAGCAATTTTCTAGGAGGGATGTTTCACCTAGCACTCACCCTGGAATAATCTCCACTCCTGTTACATCAGAAGAGCCAGAAACATCCCCTGAAAGGAACTCAAATGTACTGTTCTTTGCTGTTTGGATAAGTATTAAGGGAAGATTTCAACTGCTGTCTATTCCACCTCTACCCCATCCCAAGTCCTGTTTCCCCCACTGATCTCTGTGGCAGCTTCCACAAAGGGTAGGGTGATGAGAAAGCTGATTAGGTTGATATTAAAACTACAGAACACAGATGGAGGCCAGGAGGCAAGGACATTTGCCCAGCCTCTTCTTCCAGCTCTGTGTCAGCCACATGCATGAATCACCTAGTTGGGCACATTTTTACCCTAGAATTCTAATTTCCCTCTGTTCAAGCCTTTGCAATTATCCCCAAACAGCACCACCACCCCCAACCCCATCTTTGGGCTAGAACATCCCATCAAGAGAAACTAATCTTGGGAATGATTCTTACTCAGAGAAGCACATAAGAATCTCTGGTGAAGTTATTATTTATTAATTAATTTAATAGTGTCTCACTCTCACCTTTAGTAGAGTGTTGTTGTGTCATAACTCATAGCAACCTCAAACTCGAGCTCAAGTGATCTTTTTACCTCAGCTTCCCAAACAGCTGAGACTATAGGCACCTACCACAATGCCTGGGTATTTTTAGAGATGGGGTCTTGCTCTTGATCAGGCTACTTTTGAACTCCCAAACTCAAGCAATCCACCTATCTTGGCTTCCCAGAGTGCTAGGATTATAGTCATAAACCACCACACCGGCCTTCAGATTGAGTTTTTAAAAAATACTCCTGATGTGGACTCTTGAGGTGCTTACCTAGTAGTTCTATAATGGAGAGCTTGAATCTGAACTTTTTCATAGCATCACAGATAACCTGGATGAACTCTCCGTTGAGAAGAGAGCCTGGCTTAGAGCCTTTCCAGAAGCTTATAAGAAACACAGGGCCATGAGCCCCACTGCAGGCCTACTGTATTATAATCTGCATGTTAACAAGCTCCCCGGGTGACTGTACTAGAATCTGCATATTAACAAGATCCCCAGGTGATCTGTATGCACATTAAAGTCTGAGAAGCACTGACTTCACACACATGTGGATCAAAAGGTCACTGTTCACACCAGCAACTACACATTTAATACTTTTCCCAGTGGAAGTCTTTACTCCTGGTGAAGGAATTTCACGTATCTGGAAGCTTGCTCCCACAGAAGAAGAGAATAAATATAGGAACTTGAGGCTTTATGGGCATTCCAGAAATCACACATGACGGTGGATGCCTACTTTGTTAATGAATAAGGTCAGACTCTTGTATAAAACCAAGCCGATCACCCAGAGATTTCAGCCTGGAATCAAAAAAAGTTGCCTGAATATTTTCAATAGTTAGAGCCAAGATTAAAGAGTGTTTCTTTTTTCTTTGCTCAAAACAAACCCCTGTGAGCACCCACTTAAATGACAGGTACTCTGCTGAATGCCAGACATGCAGAGAGAAGTCAGACACAGCTCTTACTCCTGTGGGAAGGGCAACATTAGAAAAATGTTCAGGGAACAGAACAGAGGATCTTTCCCAGTGTGGGGAGACTTCAGCTCACTGCTTTTGGCTGAATCTCAAAAACATACAAACCAGTAGGTGTCCCCTTCCTCCTCACAGATTTCCTGAAGGCAGTTAGCTGTCCAGTGAGAAAACCAAATGGTATCTGCCAACTGCCCTGTCCTAGAAGGTGGGAGAAAAGCCTTCAGGGCATGTGTGTTGAATTCGGCTTTGAAGACTTGTGTTGGAAGGTTCACAAAGAGAGAAGCATCACTTATCTCCTAGGAAAGGCCAAGAGAACCTCATGAATCCTGGGGAAATTTTAAGTTTATGCCTGTCAAAGGGCAGAGAGGCCTGGTCTGATTTTCCTGGTGAGCCTGTTAGTACACCTGCCAAGGACACAGCACTCTCTTCATCCAGCAGTGTTAGGCACTATGGGAACAAGGAAGGAAGCGGAAGAGAACAGAATCTACAATTCCTCATAGCACTCAAAATCTCAAGACCACCTAGATTAACCCTTCATCTTAAAGAAGTCAAACTCCAGGCCCAGAAAAGATCTTCTCCAAAACTGTATTAGTAGTTCTTGAGTAGACGATTACCAGCAGACTCAACATCACATCACATCACCCTCAACACCAGACTGAGGATCAGGAATTTGAGCAACAGGGAGTAATTGGAGGTTTCTGAACTGGGGACTGACCTATTCAAAATTACTTTCCCCCTTGGTTGTAGTAAAGACCATCTCTACCTAGGTTATAGATGACAGATTTTATAAAATGTTTCCCCATTATGTGAGAGACTGAATGAGACCCTCATCACCCACATTACAATTTGCTTCTCAAGTCTTCTCTTCAAACCCTCATTAGGTGAGCAGGGCAAGTCAGATATTGAGGCCAACAAAATGAGCTCACCAGTGTTGTCCCACGAAGGGCTGCACCCAGAACTGGCTCTCCCTTTTCCAGGCAAGTCTCTAAGCTAAATGTGCTCACCCTCTATTCCAGAATATTAAGTGCTCTATGGGAAGGACTTTTGAATTCTGCTAAACCACTAGCCTGGCCTCTCACCTATCATATAAAAAGGCCACAGATGGTAGGATTTTGAAGCTCTAATCTAGCACAAACACATGCACCCTCTTCAGGAGAGGGCAAATAGAGAAATAGATAGACAGAGGTGTCAGGGCAGACATCAACTGAACAGTACAGGATAAAACAGCACGTTCCAGGGAGGCTCATGAGTTCATTATTAAGGAATATCAACTCATTCCAGCTCACACATGCCTGTGGCATGAAGGGATTGTGCTAGAGCAGACTTCCATTAGTCTAACAGCAGAGTAGCTGCCTCCGCTGCTAAGTATTACCCTAGAATGCAATCTCTGCCCCTCAGCATAGAAATGCAGCTGGGGCAGCGAGGACATGGGATCTAATGACAGCTTAAGAGTGCCTCCAAGGTGTTGCAAGTCTAAGGTACACTCTCCAGCTCTCATGTTCCTTAAAGAATGGGTTGGTGATAGTACACTACCACCAGATTCCTCCTTTCCAAAGTAATAAGACAGAAGTGGGGAAGGGAGAAGAGAAGAAAGGAGGGGAAAGATAGCTTCCTTTGCTGCTACATAACTGCATGCAAAGTGCTGGCAGCTGCCAGGGCACACAGATGGTAACACTCAACAGATGGTAACCTTAAGGGTTTGGGCTGAAGCTTGGGTGCTCAAATCCTACCCCTGTGGAGGAAGCAGGACAGTTGGACAACAGTAGTCAAGGGAGGTGGAGAAGGTTCTCATTTTGATTGCTCCAGAACAAATTATCTCACCCTTAGTGGTGTAAAACAACTATTATTTTATTATGTTCACAGATTCTCTGTATTGGCACAGCAGAGATAGCTTGTCTCTGCCTCTTAATATCAGAATCGTCCGTTAGAAAGACTCCAAGACTGGGGTGGCTTGACTGGAATCAGCTGTAGCTTGTTCACTCACATAACTGGTGGTTGCCTCATGCTGTCAACTCAAACCTCACCTGAAGCTATAACAGGAACACCAACATGTGGCCCTCCAGGTGGCTACTTAAGTTTCCTCATAGAATAGTAGCTGAGTTCTAAGAGCAGGTGTCCAAATGAATCAGGCAGAAGCTGTATGTCCTTTTAGCCTTAGAAATCTTATAATGTCACTTCTACCATAATTACAAAGCTGTCCATATTCGAGGACAGGTAATATGTGTCAAAGGCACATTTTAAAAAGAGCATGTGGGATGAGAAGTAATATTAAGACCATCTTTGGAAATATACAGTCTGCTCCATTTGTCAACAGCTCAATAAAGGCCCCGGTAGTCTCCCAATACACAGCTGTTACGTGCAAGGACTAAAACAAGTATTTTCATATGATAGTTCATTAATTTAGTCCTTATAATACCACATGACAGTTTATCATTATCCCATTTTGTATCTGAAATCAAGTTCAAAAAGTTTAGATAGCCTTTCCAATTTCACACAGTTTTTAAGAACAGAAGCAGCATCAAATCCAAGCCTAAGTCTGCTAGCAAGCTATTCAAACTCAAAGCTCCTAGTCATGTGGCAACATTGTGCTGCCAACTAACTCCTTGGTTGTAAGGCAGTGAAAATAAGGTAAAAAAGGAAAACATACAGTCTCTTTCATCAGAAATTATTCAATTTGATTCCCAAATGGTCCCAATATACATACAATGCTGCAGGTAAGCCTTGTAACTCATAAACACTAATTGTCTTGCTAATAAATGCATTTTATGTAATTAAGAAAGACTTTGGAATCCAAAGATTATCTCCAGAAGAAATGGAAGCTATATTTGAGGGTTACTTTTAAGCCAGACCTTTAAGACAGTTACTTTTTATTTGGAAACTTAGCCTAGATTGTGGGGCAAAGCACGTGACCAGTGAATTTCCATTTAGATCCTACTGTCATTCTCCATTTCAGGAAGTTGATTGATTCAGGCTAAATATGGGTCAAAAAGTATGTTATAGGTCACTTTGGTTGGAAAAAAAGTATATATTCAAATAAAATTCAATATGGAAAGATGCCTTTTCAACAAATGGTACTAAGGCAACTGGATATCTACATATAGGTAGATCATATAGATAGATCTACATATAGATTCATTTCATATAGATGAATTAAATTAGGACTCCATCCTCACACCACACACAAAAACTAACTCAACATGAATCACAGACCTAACTATAAAAGCTAATGCTGTAAAACTCTTAGATGTAAATATAGAAGCAAATCATTATGACCTTGGGTTAGGCAAAGACTTCTTATTTATAACACCAAAAGTACAAGCCACAAAAGAAAAACCTAGATAAATTAAACTATATGAAAAATATTCTTCTGGACTATAAAAGATACTATTAAGCAAGTAAAAATACAACCCAAAGAATGGGGAAAAAACTTGCAAATAATATATCTTATAAGCAACTTGCATACACAATACATAAAGAACTCTTATAACTCAATAATAATAAAAAATAAACCAAGCGGCGGAGAGGAAGTGCAGAGCAGTGCTGGGCTGAGGTGGGCAACCCTGGCTAGCCGAGATCTTCCTCTCAGATTCTTCTGTGACCATGAGCGAGAGAAAAATGCTCCATGATCTTTAAATACCTTTTCCTGAAGATATAGTCACGCCGGAAGGTCTTGTAGCCTGGGTTCTCAATACCTATTTGGGGAAATATGTCAATAACCTGAACACTGACCAGCTATCAGTCACACTTCCCAAAGGCGCTGTTGAATAAGAAAACTTGCCATTAAAGAAAGATGCCTTGAAAGAACTGGATTTGAAGTCAAAGCTGGCTTCATTGGGAAAGTAACTCTTCAGATTCTCTTTTATCGCCTGCATGTGGACCCTTGGGTGATCTCCATATCCAGCCTTCACTTAATTGGAGCCCCCCCCAAAAATACAGGATTTCTATGATGAAAAGGAGAAGCTGTTGGAGAGGGAACGCAAGAAAGCACTACTACAAGCCCTGGAGGAGAAATAGAAGAATGAATGCCAGCAGAAAGGGGAATCCTACTGGTATTCAATTACTGCCTCAGTAGTTATGAGAATTGTGGAGAATATTGAATTAAAAATTGAAGATGTCCACTTATGCTTTGAAGATGGTATCACCAATCTTTCCCATGCCTTTGCATTTGGCATCTGCATTAAGAATGTGTCCCTGCAAAATGCTGTAAATGAGCCTAACTGTGGATGTCAAAGGAGCAAAGACCATGGCAGTTAAAACTAGTGGACACAAGAAAACATATTTCACTGTTGCTGTAGCACCTATTATCATCTTTAAAAGAAAAATGGTTCTGAAAGAAAAAAATCCCAGGTGAAGTTAAATTGTCCACGTGCATGAAGAAGGATGGATGAATGAAGAAGGCATGAAAATCTGGTTTAACAAAGTGTGGTCATGAAGGCCTGGAGGATTACTTAAAAAACCATCTTTCCTTGTTTTTGATCACTTCAAAGCCCATGTTGTACAAAATGCAAAAGCAATTTGCAGAGGACTTGAAAACCTAACTTGCTGTGATACCTGGTGAGCTAACCAGCCAGCTGCAGCCTCCTGATGCATCAGTGCGCAAGCCCTGTAAGGCCCTAATGAAGACATAGTAGATGGTGTGGATGCCGTCAGCTGGTGATGATTTAACACTTGCAGAATCAAGAACGCATCCACTGCCAAAGTTTGTGGTTGGATCCTGAGAGTGTGGAATGGTGTCACAGTATCAAGTAGGACGTGTCGGTGAAATAATTTTAAAAATGCAGCATCAGCAATGCCATGATGGGACTGATGATGGTGAAACTTACCAGGTTGGGAAAAGTGACTCTTCAGAAGACACTGGTAATACAGAAATCCAAGAAGATAATACTTCTGATATCGAAAGTGAGGAGGAGCTCTTGGACTCCTATGATGTGTAAATTTTATAAGTTGGTTACTGGTATATAAAATTTCTTGTACCTTGTGTCTTGTGTTTTGTGATGATTTGTTACATGAAATTTCTTGTATCATAATATATTTAAAAATAAATGCCAAAATTCCTTTAAAATACTAAAAAACCTAAATATAAGAATTTGAGTTAAAAAATTAAAACAAAAGTTTTTTTCCTAAAAACAAATAATAAAAAAATTAAAAATAACCCAATTAAAGGAGGCAAAGGATCTGAAAAGACATTTCTCTAAAGAAAAATGTCTATAAATGGCCAATAAGCACATGAAATAATGTTCAACATCACTAGTCAGGGAGGGAATGCATATCAAAACCACAACAAGACATCACTTCACCCTTTAGAATGGCCATAATAAAAAAGACATGTTGGTAAGAATGTGGAAACATTAGAATGCTTATAAACTGCTGGCACAATGTAAAATGGTATAGATGCTATGGGGAACAGTTTGGCAGTTCTTCAAAATGTAAAACATGGAGTTACCATATGACTCAACCATACTCTACTCCTAAGTATATACCCGAAAGAACTAGAAATATGTGTCCACACAAAAACTAGTACATGAACATTCACAGCAGCATTGTTTGTAATAACCAAAAACAAACAAACAAACAAAATACAGAAACAGCCCATAAACTTATCAAATAATAAATGGATAAATAAGATTTGGTGTAGCCAAACAATAAGGAATGAAGTACTAATAAATATATTCCAAACGAAAGGAATGAAGTACTAATAAATGCTATGACATGGAATAACCTTTAAAACATCATTCTCCATACAGTAAGCCAGTCAGAAAAGACCACATATGATTCACTTTATATGAAATGTCCAGAATAGGCAAATTTATTTTTAGAGAAGATAGTGGCTTCCTAGGGCTAGGTGATGGGAAGACAACTGGGAAGTGACTGAAAATGGGTACAGCATTTCACTGGGGTGTTATAAAACTATTCTAAAACTGATAGTGGTGATAGTTGCTCAAAGAATATACTTAAAACCATAGAATTTTACACTTGTAATGTGTGAATTATACTGAGAATACAATTGTGAATTGTGAATGAACTGAGAGTTTTATTTCAATAAACTGTATGAATATATGTACGTGTATGTTCACACATACATATCAAAAACAAATTTGTTAAGGTTAGACAATGTCAAGAATCCAATGTCAGGGCGGCACCTGTGGCTCATTGAGTAGGGCGCTGGCCCCATATACCAAGGGTGGTGGGTTTGAAGCCGGCCCCAGCCAAACTGCAACAAAAAAATAGCCGGGCGTTGTGGCAGGCACCTGTAGTCCCAGCTACTTGGGAGGCTGAGACAAGAGAATCACCTAAGCCCAAGAGCTGGAGGTTGCTGTGAGCTGTGATGCCACAGCACTCTACCGAGGGTGACAAAGTAAGACTCTGTCTCTAAAAAAAAAGAATCCAATGTCAAGAATGGAACAGGTGCTCTGCTTTAGTTCGACATATATGTTTATGTCCACAGAGGTAGATTGAAAAGCAACTAGATGAAGTTTATTTCATCAGAAACAATCTTATTGAGGCATAATTTACACATGACAAAATGCTCTCATTTGAGTTTATAGTATGATGAGTGATTACCATGTAACCAACACAAGATATAGGATGTTATTATTATCCCCCAAATTTTCCTTGTCTTTCTCTGTCCCAAAATGTCCAGCCATACACAATAATTTCTCTGCTTTATATTATTTTTGTGAAGCATTTACTATCAAAGACAATAATGAAAGAATTCTTAAGTTTGATTAGAACTTATTTAGATCAGAGTTGCTCAAACATGAGTAATATACAGATGCTTTATATTATTTTAAGTTAATTTTACCTTTTCAATAATCTCAGATAAACTAAATAATACAATGTGTACTATTTGGGAGCCGGCTTTCTTTTTTAACACAGAATAATACATTTGATATTCAACTACATCATCATGGGTAGCTCGAATTCATTGCTTTTCTTTTTTTCTTTTTGGAGACAAGGTCTCACTTTGCAGCCCAGACTAGAGTGTAGTGGTGTCATTATAACTTACTGAAACCTCAACCTCTGAGATGAAGTGATCCTTCTACCTTAGCCTCCCAAGTAGCTGGAACTACAGGTGTACAGTACCACACCTGTTATTATTTAAATTTTTTGTAGAGACAGGGTCTCACTAAGTTGTTCAGGACTTAACAGATCCTCCCACATTAGCTCCCAAAGTCGTAGGATTACAGGCATAAGTGACTACGCCTAGCCTAATTCATTGTTTTTTTATTGCTGGTAGTATTCCATTGCATAAGTAGACTAAAATTTGTATATCCATTCATGTGCTTATGGACGTTTGTTATTTTTCCTGATCTGAATAATTATGAACACTAATGTACAAGTTTTGGTGTGGACATATATTTCACTGATATTTGATAAATTCTTAGAAGTGGAAACACCAGATCTTATAAACTGATTTCCAAAATGTTAATATCATTCTATATACCCAGTAGCAATATATGAAAGTTTAAATCTTACTAATTTTAGCAATCATAGTAGGCCTCTTATTGTGGTTTTAAACTGCCTTTCCTTTATAACTAATTAAATTGAGCTTTTCATGTGCTTTTCATTACATCCTCTTTGGTGAAGTGTCTTCCCAAATCTTTTGCTTATTTAAAAACTTGATTTTTTATTGAATTATGTGAGGTTTTTATATATTCTGGATTTAAATTCTTTATCAGCTATTTGATCAAACTCTGTGGCTAGAAATTTCATCTCCTCATAGTGTCTTTCTTAATAGGATCTTTGGTAAAGTCCAATATATCCATTTTTTTTCTTTAACATTTAAAACTTTTGCGTCCTAAGAAATCAGTGCCTACCCTAACATTGTAAAGACTTCTAGAAGTTTTATAGTTTTAATTTTCATGTTTCAGTATACTATTTCAAGTTAATTTTGGAGTCTAGGATGAAGGTCTCTTTGAAAGTCTAGGTTGATGTTTTATACATAAATATCCAGTTTTAACACCATTTATTAAAAAGATTATTTCCCCATTGAAGTCTCTTCTTAGTGCCTTTCCATCACCACAAGGTCTCTCCTGTTTCCCTTTTATAGCCACACCCACTTCCCTTCTACTCTCCTTCCATCCTCCCCTCCTTAATCCCAGCTAACTACTCATTTTGTTCTACATTTGTATAATTTTGTCATATCAGGAATATTTTGTAAATGGAATAACAAACTATATAACCTGCTAGGATTGACTTTTTATTCTATATTTAGCCACACATGATTCTCTTCCTTCATTTGTGTGCATTTAAGTTTCATTGGTATTTCTGCCTTACATCTGAAGAATTTGTATTTCAGGACTGTTGAAGAATTCTGTCAACTTTTGTTTGCCTGAAAAAGTTTTTCTTTTTATTGTTGTGGGGGTTTTTTTTGTTTGGTTTAGTTTGAAACAAAGTCTCACTTTGTCACCCTTGGTAGAGTGCCATGGTGTCATAGCTCACAGCAGCCTCAAACTCTTGGGCTCAAGTGATCCTCTTGCCTAGTATTCCAAGTAGCCAGGACTATAGGCCCCTGACAATGCCCAGCTGTGTTTTTAGAGACAGGGTCTCCCTTTGGCGCAGGCTAGTCTCAAACTCACGAGCTCAAGTAATCCACCTGCCTCAGCCTTCCAGAATGCTAGGATTACAGGCATGAGCTACCGTGCCCAGCCTGAAAAAGTTGTTTCTTTTTTTTGCAGTTTTTAGCTGGGGCTGAGTTTGAACCTGCCACCTCCGGCATATGGGGCCGGCGCTCTACTCCTTTAGAGCCATAGGCAGGGCCCCCTGAAAAAGTTTTTATTTCATATTAACTTTGGAAGAATATTCTTACTGGATCTAGAGTTATAGCTTGACAGTTCGTTGCTTAAAGATGTCATTTCATTTTTTTCTAGCTCATAAAAAGTTTCTGACGAGAGCCTCTGGAGTAAGCTACAAAAAAGCTTACACACAGGTAAGGGTATCACAAACAAAGCAAGCAGACAGCATTTGGAATGGGAGAAGCATGATGCATGTTATGAATCTGACAAAGGCCTGATGATTAGAATCTACAAATAACTCAAACTAAGCAACAAGAAAAGAGCAAACAACCCTATTTTTTTGTGAGCAAGAGACTTGAACAGAAATTTCTCTAAAGATGACAAATGGCCAACAAACACATCAAAAAATACTCATTGTCTTTAATCATCAGAGAAATGCAAATCAAAATCACTCTGAGATATCACCTAACTCCAGTAAGATTAGCCTGCATCACAAAGTCTCAAATTTGCAGATGCTGGCATGGGTGTAGAAAGAAAGGAACACTACTTTCTACATTGCTGGTGAGATTGCCAACTAATACAACCACCTTTATGGAAAGAAGTATGGAGAATTCTCGAACAATTGCAAGTTGACCTTCCATTTGATCCTACAATCCATTACTAGGTATCTATCCAGAAAAACAAAAATCATTTTACCACAAGAAAATTGCACCAGAATGTTTATTAAAGCTCAATTCATAATTGTGAAGTTGTGGAAGCAACACAAATGCCCATCATCCTATAAGTGGATTAATTGTGGTACATGTATACCATGGAATACTATTCAGCCATAAAAATATAGAGACTTTGCATCTTTTATGTTTACCTGGAGGGATTTAAAATACATTCTTAGTAAAGTATCTCGAAAATGGGGGGAAATCTAATGTATTCAATACTAATATGAAATCAATATATAAACACACACTCATATAAAAGATAAAACACAAATATAATCTAGCAAGGAGAGAGGTGAGGAAGGAAAGAGATGGGGGAGACGGAGGGCGACTGGCAGGCCTCTCTCTACTGTGCACAATGTGAGGGTGTTCACCGTGCCCTCTGGCTGAGGGACTCTTCTGCAACTTGAACTTTACCTTGGAAGTAAGAAAAATGTAATCTAAAAATTTGTACCCTTGTATTAATTTGAAATAAAAAAATACAAAAGAAAGTTTCTGAGAAGACATACTTCATTATTTTTTATGTCAATAGATTTAGAGAGTGTTTTTTTTTAACATGGATGAATTGACAGATATATGAAAAAATGCTCTTCATCCTTAATCATCAGAGAAATGCAAATCAAAACTACCTTGAGGTACCACCTAACCCCAGTAAGATTAGCCCATATCACAAAATCCCAAAACCAGAGATGTTGGCATGGATGTGGAGAAAAGGGAACACTTCTACAGTGCTGGTGGGAATGCCAATTAATTTGTTCCTTTTGGAAAAACATCTGGAGAACCCTGAGAGAACTAAAAATAGACCTGCCATTTTATCCTGCAATTCCTTTGTTAGGTATATATCCAAATTACAACAAAGATATTTGTATCAGAATGTTTATAGCAACCCAATACATAATTGCTAGGTCATGGAAGAAGCCTAAATGCCCATCAACCCATGAGTGGATCAATAAATTGTGGTATATGTACACCATGGAATACTATGCAGCCCTAAATAAAGATGGAGACTTTACCTCCTTCATGTTTATATGGATGGAATTAGAAAATGTTCTTCTTAGCAAAGTATCTCAGGAATGGAAAAAAAAGTACCCAATGTACACAGCCCTATTTTGAAACTAATTCATAACTTTTATAGGAATGCCATAACCTAATTTTAGCCTTAGAATAAGGGAAGGGAATGGGAAAGGGAAGGTGAGGGGGGTGAATGGGGGAAGGGAGGGTGACCCTTCCCCCATCCATATAAATAAATAACACATGTTCTTACTTGTACGTGGGAGCTACATGAGGGGTGTATATAGTTATAAAGTGGTGTAATGGATATTGAAAACTAAGAATCGGGAGTGTTTGGGTGAGGTGACCATAGGGGTCACCTCTATGGTTTATCTTACAAGGGTATAAGTGAATCTTTCCAAAAGCAGAGTATGAATGTCTTAACCAATAACTATGAAAATGACATGAAGGTTATGTTAACCATTTTGATGAGAGTATTTCAAAATGTATATGAAAACAGCACACTGTACCCCATGATTGCATTAATATACATAGTTTACTATAAGAAATTTAAAAAAAAACATGGATGAATTGTATCATGCTAAAGTCAAGGCTTTCAATGTACCCATCTCTGCAATAGTGTACTCTGTACTCGAGAGGTAGATT
>CAUYQV010023657.1:0-25806 GCA_963574575.1 Galagoides demidoff | reverse complement strand
ATGGTTATACAATAGTAATTAATCAAGTCTCAGTGAGTTTTCCACCATTGTTCATTTACTGAGAACTTGGGGGTTTTGTGAAACTTGGGACTTTTTTCCTTGTACCTGAAGCTTGTTCTTGGCAACTCTAGGAGGAAGAAGTGGGCCTGGGAACATGTTCTCGGCCACCCTGGGGGGAGGAGGGACTTGCCTTGTTCCTGGAGTCGACTCTGGGGCGAGAAGGGAGGAGGAGGGAAATGGGCTGGAGAGGGTGGGGGGATCAGGTGAGGGCTGGGGAACAGGAGTGGGCAGGGGAAAGAGGGCTGGGTTACAACAATACCTCAATAAAGTTTATTTAAAAAAAAAACCAACAACACCAAAATAGCAGTTACATTTCATTGGGTAGGGAAGACGTATACAAAATTTTGATGTGCTTATAATAGTTATGGTGTGAACCTTATCAAGGGCACAGGCTTGAAGACAACAAGCACATGTCTTCGTATAGCCAAATCCTGAGCTTTTTACCTGGCAAATTGACTTTAAGAACATTTTGAGTGTTTGCTTAAAACTACTAAGATGGACTGTCAAAATGAGCACAATTGGAAGACAGTTTAGATATTGAATATTTTAGATTTTAGTAAATCAACAAGTAATTTATGTTGGATACCTACTATGGTCTGAATATTTGTATGCCTCCAAAATAATATGTTGAAACCTAATCTCCAGTGTGATAGTATTAAGAGGTGATTAGGTCACCAGGGGGATTAGTTTGCTCATGAATGGAATTAGTCCACCTACAAAAGAAGGAAGTTTTTTGTCTCTTCTGTTGTATGAGGGCACAGTTACTATACACCAGAAAGCACCCCCTCACTAGACACCAAATCTGCTGGTGCCTTGACCTTGAACTTCCAGCGTCCAGAACTGTGAGGAATAAATTTCAGTTGTTTATAAACTACCATGCTTGTGATATTTCGTTATGGGTGTCTAAACTGACATTAAGACCAGTATTAGGGTGCCATGGTGGTTGTGAAGGTGGGTTCTAATCCTCGCTCCACCTTACTGGCTGGGGAGCCGTGGGCCAGCTGTGTAAGCTTCCTGAGCCTTAGCTTTCTCTCTACTTTGTAGGTTTGCGAGGGTTAGATTAAGTGAGACAATCCATATAATGTTTTGTGAACGGTAACTATGTTCAAATAAACTCTCGCTATAAAGATGCACTGCTCATACTGTTATCACAGGGTGTTTGGATGCACTATGTCTGGAAAGGTGGACTCCTCTAGGGCCCCAAGGTCCTATGCCTGCCCTTCTTGGGTTTGCAAATTGACACACACACCCTTGAAGTCTTAAAGAACACGTGAAAGGAACAGAACCATAAAGCTAAACTTCTAAGGTGGCTAACACCCGGTGGATGTCATCTTGTATTCTCATCTGAGGAAAAGGGGCTCAAAGGGAAGAGGGAGAATGGAATCAAGTCGGGGGCACTGAAAGGAGTGCCTTGGAGCACGGAGACAAATGAGAAAGAATTCAAAAGCAGGAAAAGCAGGTTGGTGAGGGAAACTTGAAAAAGCTTCATATGAAAAATTACTTAAATCGCTGTTTCTAATCTAGGAATATGACCAAAAAAAAAAAAAAAAAAGAAAGAAAGAAAGAAAAGGTTCTGTATGCCCCACCACTACCAGACGTAGCATTATTTCATGTGGGTAGAGAGAAATTTCAGCCCAGAGAAAGAAAGAACTGTCTCACAGTCAGAGGGGTCCAGTATTGGAGCCTAAAGCTTCAAGAGCCAGTGAACCCCAGAGCCCTAGATCCTGTTAAGAGAGAGGTCTTGGGAATTGCTGGCTTTATTTCTGCTTCTAGCACTGATACTTACTCATTCTCCTGGGCGTATGCTTTCTATGGGCAAATTTCATTTTCTTTAAGTAGACTATTTCTGGTAGGTATTTAATGAAATCTTCATACAATGCATATAGCTAGCTTAGGGTGCTGACTTTGGAAACAATTCCTCTCTTGACTTTCTAACTGCATATGTAGATTTATTCTGTGTATACCCTTTAGTTTAACAAGCGCCAGGAGAAACACCCGAAAAGAACCCCAGCCCATCCTTACGAAACACCAATGAGAAAGCTCTGCTAATTTCTGCTTCTGTCTGCTCCTACTTCTCAGAGTAAAGAGTGAGACAGAGAGGAAGGGAGAGGTACTCTTGCCAGGCCATGTGAAGTGATGGCCCCGTGTGGTAGGAGGGCCAAAGAGCATGAGGTGGGGGGAGAGAAAAAAGACTAGGAAGCCAGAATGACTTTTCAGATCTTCTAGACACTTTTATTTGTGTAAAAGTATTTTATGATTGATTAAATTAATTTGGATTAAACATGATGTATCAAAGCAGAAGACTGGCTGTACTTGTGTTTCAGATGAGTTGCATTTAAGAACAATAACAAAAGTATATTTTTAAGCCACACTTGACATTTTAAAAATAGTTTCTTATAAAATATTCCGAGAAAGGTGACTTTAGTGCCGAATATACCCCTATTTGGTCTTAGTCCAAAAGTGATTTTTTTTTTCTCCCTGCATGACTTGATAATAAGGCATTCAGTCATCCAGGGGCTGCCTGCCTAAGAAAAAGCAGCATGATCCTGCAGAGAGCCCTTGGCCCCCAGCATTCGTCACATTTCACTCTCACTGAGGTGCTTGTTGGGATTAATCCCCGGAGGTGTATCCCCACCAAGATGCCTGAAGGTAGATCGCCTCACCAGGCCCCTGAGGCTGGCTGTGGCTTTGTGTATCTTAAAAATAGAGACTCACTCACCACCCTATATAAACAGAAGGAAGGTTTATTTGTGGAGCGAGAGAGGCCTACATGGAGCGGGGAGGGGACGGAGAAAGGAGAAGGAGGAGAAAGCTCGAGAGGGAGAGAGAAGGAGGGAGGCAGAGATTGAGCCTTTGGCTGTAAAGGAGCAGAATCAGAGAGGTTCAATCCCGAATTCTCACTTTACTAGGAAATCTATATGGCCCCCTGGAGGCTCTTTTGGGGTCACTAAAGGGAGCACTGCAGGAGGTTACAGTAACTTTCTCGTGTGGCTTTATTACCCTGGACTTCCAGGAAAGGTTGACAGGGCTCTCAGAGTAGAGGACTTCCCTAGTAGCAAACTCAAGTTGAACAAACTTTGACACAATTTCTCTAATTTCAGAATTTGACATTAAAATCAAATGCTGCCTCCTCAGAAAGGCCTTCTCCCTTTACTCTAAGCTACACACCCCCTCCCATCACGCTCTATGCTCTTAGCCCATTTTAATATTGTTTTCATAGTGCGCATCAAAATCTGAAGTTATCTTGCACCTCTGTTTACTTATCTGTTGCCTTGGCCCCTAGACTGGGATTTCCCAGAGGGGATGGACCATGCTTTGTTAAATGCTGCTCTGTTCTGGGGCTAGGAGAGCAGCTGGCCTGAAGGAGGTGCTTAATAGATACTGGATGAATTAAGTGAAGGATCAAATGGTGAATAGATGCACTAAAGAAGTGGGACAGAAAATTTTGCTTTGCTGGGGCACAATGGCTCACGCCTGTAATCTTAGTACTCTGGGAGGCCAAGGCGGGCTTGAGCTCAGGAGTTCCAGAGCAGCCTGAGCAAGAGTGAGACCTTGACTCAATTAAAAAAATAAATAAATAAATAGCTGGGCATTGTGGCAGGTGCCTGTAATCCTAGCTACTTGGGGAGGCTGAGGCCAAGAGTTTTAGGTTGTTGTGAACTACAATGCCATGGCACTCTCCTCAAGGAGACAAAGTTAAGACTCTCTCCAAAAAAGAAAAAGAAAAAAGAGAAAGAAAATTTTGCTTTGAGGGGTGGATGTATAGAATAGACAATGAACAAAATAAAAGAAAAGAGAGAATCAGCTGGCTTGCCATCTGCAGTCAGCTACAGTCTGCCGGGTCTCCCTTCCTATTCTACCCAGCATCCCCCAGGCTTAAATCCCAAACCTTGCTTTGTGAGATATCTAGTGGCAATTTGGTAAGGATCCAGCAAGCAGGTTCCCCCAAAACATTACTGATGATCTTTGATTCAGAAGGACAAACGATGACTAAAATTGTGTTTTCAACTCAGTGATAATCTAATCCAGCACAGAAATTCTTGACCAGAGGAAACATATTGAAATCTCTGAGGGAGAGGACAAGTAAAGAAGTGTGTGGGGCTGAAGACGACCCATATTCTAATTGCTTTCTTTTATTTTTTTTAACACCTATTATTACAGGCCTCAATTCAAAAAAGCCTGGAAAGTGATCTAAATGATGCTGTAATGAGTAATAATTTTGCTTACATTTAATCCAAGAAATATAAAGTAGGGTGATTATTCTCATATGTGGCATTACGTGTGTGTAACATGGACGCCTAGTCAAAGAGAAAAAAATCTTAATTTTTATTTTTTTTATTAAATCATAGCTGTGTACATTAATGCAATCATGGGGTACAATGTGCTGGTTTTATATACAATTTGAAATATTTTCATCAAACTGGTTAACACAGCCTTCACAGCATTTTCTTAGTATTGTGTTAAGACGATTATATTCTACATTTAGTAAATTTCACATGTACCCTTGTAAGAGGGTAGATGTGGTCCCACCAATTGCCCTGCCTCCCCTTCTCCTCCCTTCCCTCCCTTCCCTCTTCCCTTTCCCCATATTCTTGGGCTATAATTGGGCTATAGCTTTCATATGACAGCTATAAATTGGTTTCATAGTAGGGCTGAGTACATTGGATACTTTTTCTTCCATTCTTGAGATACTTTGCTAAGAAGAATATGTTGCAGCTCCATCCATGTAAACATGAAAGAGGTAAAGTCTCCATCTTTCTTTAAGGCTGCATAATATTCCATGGTGTACATATACCACAATTTATTGATCCATTTGTGGGTCAATGGGCACTTGGGCTTCTTCCATGACTTAGCAATTATGAATTGGGCTGCAATAAACATTCTGGTGCAAATATCTTTGTTATAAAGTGATTTTTGGTCTTCTGGATATATACCTACTAGAGGAATTGAATGATCAAATGGCAGGTTTATTTTTAGCTCCCTAAGTGATCTCTAAACATCTTTCCAAAAGGAACAAATTAGTTTGCATTCCCACCAGCAGTGTAGGAGTGTCCCCTTTTCTCCACATCAACGCTAACATCTATGGTATTGGAATTTTGTGATACGGGCTAATCTTACTGGAGTTAGATGACATCTCAAAGTGGTTTTGATTTGCATTCTCTGATTAAGGATGATGAGCATTTTTTTCATGTGTCTGTAGACTGTGAGCCTGTCTTCTTCAGAGAAGATTTTCTTCAAGTCCCTTGTCCACCCTGAGATGGGATCACTTGTTCCTTTCTTGCTAATACATTTGAGTTCTCTGTGGATTCTGGTTATTAAACCTTTGTCAGAGACATAACCTGCAAATATCTTCTCCCATTCTGAGGGCTGTCTGCTTGCTTTACTTACTGTGTTCTTGGCTGTGCAGAAGCTTTTTAGTTTGATTAGGTCCCAGTATAGGGTGACCAGATTTTAACATTTGTAAAGCGGGACAACATGGCGGGGGCGGGGAGCGGGTGGGGGATGGGGCAGGGCAGGGCCTGACAACAATGCAAACTTTGATAAGCCGTTCTCGATAATCACTTCTCAACAATTATTTGTTATCATTACAGTTTAACATTATAAAATTAACAAAAATAATATAAAACTCATATTCTGGCAAAATAGCCACATGGCAGCCAAAAAACATATATTCCCTTCCTGTTCTCTGGCCCGTTTGTGCATTCTTTCCAAAAATTGGGACTTTTTTAAAACGCCACGGGACACGGGGCAAATTGTTAAAAAGCGGGACTGTCTTGCCAAAAGCGGGACCTCTGGTCACCCAATCCCAGTAGTGTATTTTTGATGTTGCTTCAATTGCCCAAGGGGTTCCTCCTCATAAAATTTTCATCCAGGCCAATTTCTTCAAGTTTTCCCCTACACTTTCTTCTAATACTTTTATAGTTTCATATCTTAAATGTAAATAATCCCGTGAGAATCTATCTTCGTTAATGGTGAAAGGTGTGGGTCTAGTTTCAGTCTTCTATAGGTCGCTAGCCAGTTCACCCAGCACCATTTGTTAAATAGGGAATCTTTTCCCCACTGAATGTTTTTAATTGGCTTGTCAAAGATCAGATAACAGTAAGTAGCTGGATTCATCTGTTGGCTCTCTATTCTGTTCCATACATCTATCTCTGTTTTTGTGCCAGTACCATGCTGTTTTGATCACTGTCAATTTATAGTATAGTCTGAGGTCTGATAGTGTGACTCCTCCTGCTTTGTTTATATTTCTGAGTAGTGTCTTGGCTATTCAAGGTTTTTTCTGATTCATATAAAATTAAGTATTAATTTTTAGAGAGCTTGAAAATAGGACAGTGCAGCTTTAATAGGGATTGCATCAAAATTATATGTTGCTTTGGGTAGTATGGACATTTTAACAATGTTGATTCTTCCCAGCCACAAGCATGGTATGTTTTTCCATTTGTTAACATTTTCAACTATTTCTTTTCTTGGAGTTTCAAAGTTCTCTTTATAGGGATCTTTCACATCCTTTGTTAGGTAAACTCCCAAATATTTCATCTTCTTTGACACTACTGTGAATGGACTAGAGTCCTTTACTGTTTTTTCAACTTGACTATTGTTGGTACACATGAAGGCTACTGATTTATGAGTGTTGATTTTGTAGCCTGAGATACTGCTATATTCCTTGATCACTTCTAAAAGTTTTGCAGTAGACTCCCCGGTGTTTTCCCAATATACAATCATATCATCTGCGAAGAGTGAAAGTTTGATCTCTTCTGACCCTATATGGATACCCTTCATGTTACCAGAGTTTCTCCACTGATTCCGCCCCATACTTAATTTACACTGTTTGGCTTTTCTCCTAGAACTTTGCCAAGGACCTTTACAGTGCTATAGTCTGAGAAACTAGGGGCCTCCTTGGTTTGGTGGGGCTAAGTCACTTTGTCTTGTTTTAACTGGTATCTGTTCTACCCTAGTAAATCAGTTCCTCTGGGTTGAAGTCTCAGCTGTGGAGAAATACCAGCAATTAAGTCACCCTGCCCTCCACAGACAACAATTGGAAAATGAAAATCATGCCTTCCCACAACCATACACCCAGGGTAGCACTTTGGATAGTCCTCGGGTGATTGGTCCAGTTCAAGAGGTCCAAATCAATTGTCCCATTCAGCACTGGTCCTAGGTGGGGGAGATCAAAAAGTCTCTGGCAACTAGGTAGTAGGGATCTGCTGGCAGCTCAGGTATGACTGGCTCTAGTGCTTCGTGAGGTCAGAAAGACCAATCCAGCAAATAAATTAGTCTGGGAACATAGATGCTTCCTTTCCCATCTTACACCTCTTTTACACTCAGTCACTGGCACCCCAGTGGGGCAGGGGCTGTGACCCAGTTCCCCCCAATGAGCAGATGCCCCAGGGGTTTATGCCTTCCTGAGTCAGAGAGAGATCTATGTCTCCTCAGCCAGGTCTCTGTTCTGGGCCACTATCCAGTAGGGGGAGGTGAGGCCAGTGCTTAATGGAGGCTAGGGTGGTTCACTCAGTTCCAGCCCCACCTCTGATTGATGTTGCTGACAGAACAGCACAACTTTGCAGAGTTTATTTCTGTCCTGGTTATCAGACACTGCTTGAGGTGACAGAAACCAAGACTCAGTTCTGGACAATGGCAAGCAGTTGGAACTCACGCTGAGCTGTCAGTTCCTGCCTCTGCTTGCAGGCCTTTGTCTCAGTTATGATCCCCTGGGGGCCAGGTGCATCTCAGCCTCAGTAAAGCAGAACTCTGGCATAGTCCATCCCTGGAAGTCTGCTGGCTCTGCGCATGCATATTCTAGTCCCTATGCTCCTTTACTCATGTCCCAGATCTGTCTGTCAGTAGCTGCCACTGGAGAAGGTGCCTGGTTTCCTCTGGTTGCCCAGAGAGACAGGGCGTGTCTGTCTGGGATAGCTTAGCTGCCCCAGGGGCGTAAGCCTCATTGTCACCCCCCCTTATTGTTCCATGTCTGGGGGCACTGCCACTGCTTCTGTATGGTTCCCTCTCAGCTGACCATCCTCTCCTTTCTCCTATGCCACAGAATCAGCACAGCCAAGCAAGGGTGCTTCCCCTGTCCACACCTCTTGAGAAAATGCCCAAGAATCTGGACTCCATGGGGGACAAGCTTCCAGACCTTGGGGTGAGAATATAGAGGAGTGCTGGGGGTGAGAGTGGAGGGGAGTTCTGGAAGTTCAGAGTTGCAGGTAGAGAATATATGCAGTTTTATGACTGGGAGGAGAGTGCCATGGCACCCTAGTATGGGTAGGAGGTTCACTTTTTAGAGGGTCTCTCTCGTGGGATGGAATTGGAGGACGTTTGAACTTTGCTCACTTGTTTGTATGGAGTTTACTGCAAGCCCTTCTCATGGGCAAGGGGACTCCTGTCCACTTGGCAATGGATTAAGTGCCTTTTGTTTGTATCTTTGGGGTCTTAGCTCACCTCAGCAAGGTTGATTTGTGTTCTTCAACCTTCTCTCGACTCAGTTTCAAACCATCGGCTTACTTGCTAAACTTCTGTCTTCTAACTCTCCTTCTGGACGAGAGCCTCTGTGGAAAGCTGGCTGCAGTCAGCCATCTTACCTCCACCCCCACCCCCCCATTTTGGTCTAATTTTATAGATCATACATATCATTATAGAAATCCTAGAAAATGATGAAAAGTATAAAGAAGAAACCCCTAAATAACCTACAATTCCAAAATTTTAAAGATAGCATCAGTTAACATTTCCCCATATTTCTTCAAGATTTCTCTCTCTCTCTCTGTTATATATAGCAGGAAAAGAACTCTAAAAGAACTCTATGTATGTGCAACTTTTACCTTAAGATTATGTTTAATATTAACATAAGCATTTTCTTAAAACTAAAATTTTTTGGAAAAAAGTTGACTTAATGATTACCTAAATTCCATCACAAATATAGCCTATCGCTAATTTAATGATGTTCCTGTATTTTTCATGTGTTGTAATTTCTCCCCAACAAAAGATAATTCTTTCACAAACATCTTAGTATGTAAATCTGTGATGATTTCCCCCAGATAAATTCCTTGATGTGGAATTACCTGAAAAGTAAGCCATACTGCTTTAAGCTGTGTGTTTATGTTTTGATATTGCTGCTCCCTTGTCAACTCTGAGCTTTTGCCATCTTCGCTAATTTTACTGATGAAATTGATGTTCAATAGTTTTAATTTTCATTTTCCATCTTTTAGCAAACTTGATATCTCTTATATTTACTGTACGCTTTTTCCTCCCACTTAGGAATTTGCTATATATTTCTACCTATTTGTATCTTTTTCTTTCAACAAGATATTTTAACTTGGTTTCATTTTATAACATTAATTCCTATACATAGTTTTTAAAATACAACTTTATCATAAGGTTTGTCATTGCCAATAACAGTCCTAGGGTCATGCCTACCTGCCACCAATTTCATATTTTCAGAGGCATTACTTACCAAGCCTCTTAGTTGTGTCATCTGCTATTTTTTCCTTCCTGTCTGCCTTCCTTCCTTCCCTCCCTCCTTCCCTCCCTCTCTTACTTTCCTTTCCTTTTCTTTTCCCCTTCCCTTCCCTTTCCTTTTCTTCTCTCTCTCTCTTTTTGTTCTTTCAACAGAGCCTTGCTTTGTCACACTGGCTATAGTGCAGAAGGGTCATCATAGCTCACTGCCACCCCAAACTCCTGGACTCTAGTGATTTTTCTGCCTCTACCTTCTGAGTAGCTGTGATTATAAGCATATGCTATCATGCCCAGATATATATTTTTTCTATTTTTAGTAAATATTGGGTCTCATTCTTGCTCAGGCTGGTCTGGAACTCCTGGTATCCAGCAATCCTATCTCCTAGCCTCCCAGAATGCTAGGATTTCAGGCATGAGCTGCCGTGCCTGGAGATTTTTTTCTATATTCTGAATAACATGCTAAGAGAGTTTCTTAAAATGTTCTAAATTCAGACATTATTGACTTGCTGTTATGAAATTATCTGTCTTATGGATTCCCCACCCCCACCAACACATATTTCCTCTCCACCTTTACTTAAGACACAGTTTTGTTTAGCGTCAATAGTTGATATTTTCACTAGTATGGTTACATAAATCTTATCCATGGTTGATTATATTCTTGTGGAAGTAATACCTATCCTACTTTCCCGTTTAATTTTCCATGTATTCATTACCAATTTAATAATTTCTTCTCAAACCACCTTATCAATGTGGTAACACACACCAGATAGTTTTTTGCCTTCTCTTGGTGATACCTCTTGAAGGACAGTGATTCCCTCTCCAGTCTGGACCACCTGCTGTTCCCATTGCATGTTTTCACAGAGCACTCCCTGTACCCCTTTCTTGCATTGGATTCCATGTCTCTTTCTTGAGTTATTCCCTCCAGTAGCTTCCTAGAAAATTGAGTACAGGACATAATTTTTTTGAGGTCTTTCAAGTTTTAACTTTCCCATCACACATGAGCAATAGTTTGGCTTTTTACATATGAAAATGTTGGAAATAATATCCCCTCATAATTTAAGAAAAAAATATCTTTCCCTTGCATTCTAGTTCCCAGGATTGCTGTTAAGAAATATGACTTATTTCTATTCTTAACCCTTGAGCAGTATTTTCTCTCTGCAAGTAAGCTCTAGGTCTAAAATCATTTTATTACTGGTGTTCTGACATTTCAGTCTTTTTTGGTACAGTAAACCAGAGCTTTAGGTCTTTAATGTCTTTAAACAACAAGCCTTCTATAATCTTCTTGGTGGGGAAGGAAGCTTAGGAAACAAGTTTGGGAGACATTGTTTTTAATTTTATGTATAACTTGTTCATTCATTCACTTGTTTATTCATCCTGTTATTCTTCCTTTGCATTCAACAGCACTTATTAAATACTGATAACATCCCAAGCATAGCACCCAGCAATGAAGCCACGGGGGGAAATATTTTCTCCTGTCAAAGAGTTTATAATGTTGTTTCTTTATCTTTTATTAGCATTCTCATCGTTTATTTATTCTTTTACCCAAGTATTACATCTTTTTAATTTAATTTTATTTTTTTGCAGTTTTTGACTGGAGCTGGTTTGAACCCGCCACCTCGAGCATATGGGGCCGCCTGCAAGTATTACATCTTAACATTTATCTGTGTCTTGACATGAGGTTTGAGTTTTTTACAACCACTTGATACATTAGATATCTATTATCTATATATAACATTAGATATATTCCCCCCCAATCTAATTTGAGAGGCATTTTTTGGCCACACGCCCTGTGCCGCCAAACATTCTTGGTGTGGGGACACATAGGTAAGCATGCGGTATCTGCCTGCACCCTGATTGCCTTCTCCAGTTCCCTTGAGAGTGAGAGACTTATAGAAACTTACTTTTATCTAGGACTCCTGAAAGTGAGCATGAAACATGCTTTTCCTTGCTTGGATTTATAATCTTAGATTTTTAAAAAATCTCACCACATCTCCAATTTCGACTCCACCTGAAGGGTCAGGGACAGAAATAAATGTAATTTGTCTTTTCATCTCTGACCAGAAGTGCACAGAGTGTTGTGGTGATAGAGAGTGGAGGTAGAATGGATGCCATGGAGAAAATTCTCGTTAGAGAGTTTGATGAGCTTAAAAAGACAAACATTTGATAACTTAGCTCTATGTTCTCCCTTGCAGTAATGGAGATCAAGTTCAACAGTGAGAATGAGCACTGTCCTAAGGCAAAACCTATGAAAAAGAACATCAATTAATGACATTCTATTTCTTTTTCTCACTCTATTCATTTCTTTGGCAGGAGGAGTGAAAAGATGGCTTGTCAATTACTTTATTATTTCTGACCTTTGCTATCATAACAACACTACAAAATTATCTCTGACTCTTCCATATTCACTCTCTGTTGCATGCACAAAAGTTTTTCAGATTTTTGAATTCTTTCACTTGCCAATCAAAATTTGAAAAGTTTCTCACAAAAATTTTTGTATATATGTTTCAAAGGGGTGTTTGAAATTGGATGATCTACTACAACAAATTTCAGAGTTTCGTTTTCAAACCTAAAGTCAGGAGAGAATATATTCATTCTCCTAACAATTTATACAGTGGAGATTTTAAATATTTAATGCATATTTTCCAATATCCTTTATTTGTAGAAGTCTGTTGTTTTTTTCATTTATCGGCATTAACAATTCCAGGAAATTTATAACTTTGTCTTGTATGTAAATTATTATATGATTTATTTTATAATATTCAACAACAACAAGCATTTTTCAATACATTTTCTACTTTAAAATACTTTTAAAATCATATATCTAGATGCCTCATTAGAAAGTAACAACAAAAATGCAAACCAAAGTATAGGTAGATTCTACTTTGTAACTGTGAACTTGACATATTAAGTAATTGCCATCTTTTGATGGTAAAAGCTTTATTGATTTGTAGGTTTTTAATGAAAAATGCCTTTTGAAATTTTGAATTTAAAAATATGATTCTATTTTTAGTGTTTAAAAGTGAACTTTATATAATGGTTAAATAATTTTATGTAACAGAAAAGAAAGAAGACAATTTCAATTGTACTTTGATAATGTAAACATAACTGATTTTTAGTGAATATGTTTTTCGTGCTTAACTGTTACACATTGCAATTGTAATGATTCTAATACATCCTAAAGTATTAGATATCTAAAATGTTAGTATTATATCTTAGTAATATATACTTTTAATAGTAAAAATATAAGAAAATGGTTTTTATTTTGCTTTTGTATTACTTAAAACATCAGCCATTTAATCTGCCAGCTGTACCAAGTGGTCCTGTTTTTCCAGAGCTGCTCAAGAATCAATCCTGCCTTCTTAACTTAATGTGGTCATATGACTAGGGTTAGAATCTATTTTTAAACAGTAGATACTGCTACGGTCCTTCATTGCAGCTTAATACATTCTGCCCACATTTTCACTTTGTTTAAAGCGTCCTAGGTATTTACTTATTGTTTCTTTGCTGCCTTTGCTATTTACTCATTTACCCCATTCATTTTAAAGAAGTGAATGAATGAGAATTAAAGGTACAATTACTATTTCATACCTCATCTTCCCTGTAATTAATAACAAATATAATTTTGTACTGGGAAACGTTAACTATCATCTTAAATGTGACGAATATTCTCTTGGGTCAGAAATATTCTTTCTCATATTTTCTGTATTCCTGCTAATTATCACAATCACAGCCACACTCCGCCCTGTGACAGAGCCACCACTTTCAATTGTTTCACCAGTCTTCACATGCCTTTCCCGTACCCTAAGCTCTTGATGGTTTAGAATGGTTTAGTGATATTAAGAGAAAATCATACGCTACTGACCATCTGCACCTTTGTCAACTTTTCCCTAACTGTTTCCTCAGAATGATGGTAACTTTTAAAATTCTGTTAGATGAGTACACTTACATGTACCCAAGTTGGTGTTTCATCAGCACATTATAATTTTGAGAGTGTTCTCTGCTCGAATACCTTTGGAAAATGCTGTTCTAATAAATACATCAGATATCTATATTAGTTAAAACTCTTTGGTTGAAAGTAACACAAAGCAACTAGATTCACTTTAAGCAAAACAAAGAAATTTATTAAGTGATGACAGATCTATTATTTAAAGGGGGTATAACTAGAAACTAAAATTCTGTTAAGATCATCGATCTTTTTGCCTTACCTCTTTCTTTGTTGTCATCTTTCCCCTTTCTCTCTTTTTTTCTCCCTTTTCCCTCTTCTTTACCTCTCTCTACCTTTCTCTGCACTTCTTCCACTTCTTCATTAGCAGGAAAAGTTTACTAGCTCACAGGCCACTGTCCAGTTTTCCATTCTGGCTCCAAATTATCAGGAGGACCATCTGACTTGTCCAAGTTGGATGCCTGGGATCCAGTCACCTGTAGTGAGGAAGTCAGGGTTACTGTACAAAGATGACTTCTTCAGGGCTTACACTTGTGAAATAGTAGCCAATTCCAAAAAAAGGAGTGTGGCATTATGAGTTAGGCAGACACCCCAAAGGATTATAGCAATGTATAGAAATAACAGCAATCTCTAAATTATCGATTTTAATTTTTTCCATCATATTCCAAGTGTCACTATTATTTCTTTGACTCTTCAGGAAATATTTAGGTTATGGTGAAAGGTCAAACTAAAATCACTCCCTTATTTTAATTAATTCATAGAAACATTATTCACTTGTTAACTTGAAAGTATATGTTACAGGAGTTAATATATATGTTTAGAATAACACCTGGCAGATAGCAAGAGCTATACTCTTATATTTTGCTCTTATTTTCATATATACATTTATTCACTCTGCATCCTTTATATGCCAGAAACTATATCAAATGTTGAGTGCACAGAGCTGTTGGAGGCTTTACCTCTTTTACCTTCAAGGAGTTCGGTTTAAAATACAGGGTGGCCATAAAGTTCATGTGCAATTTAAAATAGTTGTCTATTTCAATTGTACATGAACTTTATGGCTAACCTGTATATCTAAAAATATGGCAATAAAGCACTTTCAAGGAGAAATTTAGTAAAATATACTAGGCTTTGTAATTGATGACATAATATTTATTACATAAGATGTGACCAAGCATTGCATAGTTTACCTTTGCAGTCTCCCGCATTGCCTTTCTGCATGCTGACTTCTTTTCACATTCTGTTTTCTTCTCTACTTTTAGTTTAAGTGAATTCAAATTTGCCTGGGATCTGTCTTCTTTCCAGCACTTAGGAGTTGAATGTTTTCAAACTTACTTTTTTCCTGGAGATCTTATGTCTGATTCTCTAAGAGTGTGAATAAGTCACTGGCTACATAGTTAAAAAAAAAAAAATACCATGAATTCTAAAATGTCAGAGGGCGTTTCCCTCTATGTCCCCTACAAACTGGATCTTGTGGGATATGGGGAGAAGGAGAAAGAGGCTGAAAGAATAGCCAGGGAAGAACAGGCAATGTCTGAGTATTGAAGCCAAAAACCTAAATGGTGAACTTGAGAGAGGAAAACCTGATACATACCATGTTCATGGGCAATGGGACAAAGAGAAAATCAGCTAGAATCATTGATCACCATTACAGAGCTCACCAGCAAGTCAGATGTCCTTCATACTCAAACTGTTCAAGCTAAGATTAATACAAAAGGGATGGGAAAGTGTGATGAGCAAAACAAAAACTAGATATATGCCCCTACAGCCTGAATGAGAGCATAAGCTTTAAGAACTGAAATGAGAGAAGGATTCTCACCTCTCCTAATTGACATAGAACTGAAAATCCTAGTCAGAACAATAGGCAAGAAAAAAGAAAGATATCCAAATTGGAAAAGAAGAAATCAAATTATCTCTGCTCACTGATGATATGTGTGATCTTATATCCAGAAAATTCTAAAGACACCACCAAAAACTCTTAGATTTGGTGAATGAATTCAGTAAAGTTGCAAGTTATAACATCCACATAAAAGCAGTAGCATTTCTGTACAACAATAATGACAAAGCTGAGAAGACAATGTCATTTACAATATTTAAAAAAAAAAACCCCTAGGAATATATTTAACTGAAGAGGTGAAAAATCTTTACAAAGAGAACTACAAAACACCCATAAAATAAATCATAGATGTCATAAACAAAAAAATTCCATGCTCCTGTTTCAGAACAATTAATGCCATTAAAATGACATACTACTCAAAGCAATCTATATCAAAATACCAATGTAATTTTATACAGAATGAGAAAAAGATTCTAAGATTCATGTGGATCCAACAAAGAGCCTGGATGGCACCACAGTAAGCAAAAAGAACAAAGCTGGGGCATCACAATGCCTGATTTTAAATTGCAGTATAAGGCTATACTAAGCAAAACGCACGGTGCAGACATAAAAGTGGATTCATAGATCAATGCAACAGAATAGAGATCCTAGAAATAAATCCACACATCTAAAGCAGCTTATCTTTGACAAAAGTGGCTGAAACATACAATGGAAAAAGTACCCTTTTCTATAAATTGTGCTAGGTGTGGTCACACTGTTTATCCTCCTCCCTCCATCCAATCTCTCCCCTTCCCTCCTTCCCTCTCCTCTTCCCTCCTTCATCCTAGGCTTTAGTTGTGACTTATGTGTAACTTATCTTGCACAAGAAAGTGTGGGTGATTTCAAATTGGTTTTGTATGAGGTGAAGGCTATGTTAACCAGTTTGATGTAAACATTCCAAATTATATATAAAATCAGCACATTGTACCCATAAATACATTATGTATTTATGATTCAATAAAAATTTAAAAAAGGAAAAAAATGTTCTAGGAAAATTGGATTATCATATGCAGAAGAATAAAATGGTACTTTCATCTTACACCACATATAAAAACCAACCAAAGATGGATTAAAGACTTAGGGACAACTCTTCTAGACTTTAGTCTAGGCAAAGAATTCAGGATCCGATCTCAAAACACAATTGACAAAAACAAAAATACTCAAATGAGAGTTAAACTAAAAGATTTCTGCACAGCAAAAGAAATAATCAACTGAATAAACATCCTGACCATGGAAGAAAATATTTATAAACTATACAACCGACAGGGGACTAAATTGTAGCATTTACAAGGGGCTTAAACAACTCAACAACAAATCTCATTAAAAAGTGAACAAAGGACATGAATAAACATTTTTCAAAAGAAGATGTAAGATGGCCAAGCAGCGTATACAAAATCCTCAACATCACTAATCATGAGATGTACAAATTAAAACCAGAGTTAGTTATCATCTTTTGCCAGACAGAATGGCTATTATCAAAAAAGTCAAAAAATAACAAAAGTTTTCAAGGATTCGGAGAAAATCGAATGCTTATAAATTGTTGGAGGGAATGTAAATTACTACAACTTCTATGAAAAACAGTATGGATATTTCTCAGAGAGCTAAAAATATTACAGAACTACCATTCAAACCAGCAAACTTGCTATTGAGTAGCTAGCAAAAGAAAAGAAAGTAGATCAAAAGGATACCTGCACTCACCTGCTCATCAGAGCACTCTTCACAATAGCAAAGGTAGGAAATCAATCTAACAATCCTTCAATAGATAAAAAATGTTTGTGTACATAATGGAATAGCCATACGGCCATTCAGCCATAACACAGTGACGGTATGTCTTTTTCAGCACCATGAATGGAACTGGAGGTTATTATCTTAAGTGAAAAAACTCAGAAACAGAAAGTAAAACTCCACGTTCACCCTTATAAATGCGAGCTAATTAATGTGTATGCATAGACACAGAGTGAGGAACGAAAGACCTCAGAGACTTGGAAAGATGGGACAGTGGAGGGTGATGACAAATTACTTAATGTGTACAATGTACATTATTCAAGTGATGAATGCAGTAAAAGCCTAGGGTTCATCATGTAATAAAGTTACACTGTACCCCTTAAATTCGTACGAAAAAACGGAAGAAATTTTCTCAACATTGTTCCTGTTTCCTCGAAAATCACTTTACTAACCAAGTCCCTTACCTGAATTTTAAAACTTTCAAAGTGGAAAGAAAACTATGCTTCAATCCTTTGCTTAAGAGTGTCCATTATAGTTTACAAACAAACACCAGTTCTAGGAAGGGCAGAGATTGCCGCTGGCCCAGGGAGAACTGGTTGCCTTCCTAAGCATTTTGGCAGACCTACTTGAAGCTTCTACCTAAGGATTCCCTCTGCTGTGATCTTTCTTTTCTGCCCTTTTTTCATTGGATTGTCTTTTTTCTTATTTTCTTGTTAGTTGCCCTATTTTGTGGTTTGCCATTTTATTCATGGTGTATGTTGATAATGTCTTTTTAATTTTAATGAAGTTGATTTAACAGTCATTCTTGTTAGTTTTAGTACAGTTTGTGTTTTAGTTAGGAGATACCTCACTACTTGAGTTTGTGAAGACACTGTCCTATATTTTATGTTTAAAATTATAAGATTTCGTCTATCACATTTTCTATCTGTCAAGAATTAATTTTTTGGGCAGCACCTGTGGCTCAAGGGAGTAGGGTGCCAGCCCCATATACCAGAGGTCTTCAAACCTGTCTCGGCCAAAAACTACAAAAAAAAAAAAAAAGAAGAAGAAGAATTAATTTTTCTTTACAGTACAAGGTAGGAATCCCATTTAATCATGTGGATAACCAGTTGTTCCAGCAACATTTCTCTTGAGTTCTGTTGTCTATCCTGGTATCTTGTAATCATCATGTCTTTATAATAAACTTTGATATCTGGTAGATTCTTCTTACAAAATGTCTTGGTTGTTATTGTGTTTATTAATGTTTACTTTAAAATCACTGTATCAAGTTTCAAAAAAAAACCATGTTGAAATTTTGTTAAGAATTGCATAGATTATTTAGATCAGTTTAGGAGTGGCACGCTGACATCTTTATTAAGTCTTTCTATTCATTCTATTCAGGTGATAGAACTCTTTATTTCTTTAACCCTGCTTTAATCTTTTTCAATGAAGTTTTATAATTTTACCCATATAGGTCTGGCATATATTTTGAGCCTTCATAGTATATTGCCTGCCCTATTTTAATAGCCTCTTAAATACTTTCCTATCTTGATTTTTCTGGTCTATCTTTCATGCTGCCTCTATGATATAATTATAAAATCCATTTCTATTATATTTATAGGCACAGGAAAATGCGTGTTGTTTTTAGTGCAAAACCATGTTACAAAATTATATATACAGAATGACCTCCCTTGGGAAAAAAATATTTTAATATACATTTGCAGAAATAAAAGTCTAGAATGATAACCACAAAAATAAAAAAGTGCAGAGGGATAATATCTGGGTATGGAGATTCTGAGTGATTTTAAAAAGTTGTTTATCAGTATTCTTGCATAAAAACACACTAATTTGAGCATTACATGCTGCATACATATAAATTACGCATGAGAAAACAGAACAGTCTTCATTTTATTTGCTCTTCTTCTTCACTGCCCAGAAAAGTTCCCCGTTCTGATCCTGTTCTCATGCTTTCGCTCCTGCCTCCCTGTCACTGTGAGAGTCACTCTGTGCGGTTTCAGGCTCACTGGCAGTTTCTTCTTAGCGTCTGTCTTCTCTTGTTTAGACCCCACACGTTAATCATCGAGTCTTTTGATGTTCTACTTAACCCACTCCCTGTCTTCATTTAAGAATGTGAAATGTGTACTGTTTAGATAAACGCAAAGGTAATAAATATAGTGTAACCTGCATGTGTACCCACAATTGAGCTAAGAAGTAAAAACATTACAAATACCCCTTTAGGCTCCGTTTACTCTGTATAACCTGGTCTGATCACCTGCCCTTCTTCCCTGTGCATTTCCCCACCTCTTCCTGTTACCAAGATATTGAATTTGCTGTTTATTTGCATCATCACTAGATTTACATGTATGATTCTCCAGACTAAAATATGTTATTTTGCTTTGCTGATACGATTTTATATATGGTTATTTTTCTGAAACTTGTTTTTTCTCTCTCACCATTTTGTTTGATGCATTCTTGCTGATCCTTAGAGCTACATTTAGTTTCACTTTTGTATAATATTTAGATATACTATAATGTATTCATGTTTTCCACTTTTTATTTATTCATTGTTTTTAATTTTTATTGTTTTCCTGACAATTCCCTCTTCAGTCAGTAATCTTTTCTTTGGTTGACCGACTTTTAGGTTGTTCCAATTTTTAACTTTTACAAATAACACTGTTGGAAATATTCTTGTATACGTTGTGTGCGTGTGTGTGTAAAAGTGTCTCTAGATTACATGCCTAGGAATGGAATGTCCAGATTGCGGGGAACATGTATTTTTAACTTTACCAGCCACTGTCAAATTTCTTGCCAAAGTTTTGATAACTATTTACATTCTTACTGCCAACATAGACGAGTTCCTATTGGCCCACACGCTTTCTTGATCTTGTTGTTGGCAGACTGTCTGTGAACCTAATGGATATCATATTATGTCTGATTGAATTTTAATTTTGCTGACCTCCTTTACATGTTTTTATTGGTTATTGTGTTTCCCCCGTGTCTATTTTCTTATTTTTATAGTATTAATTTATATTACTTAATAAAAATTATGGTAAATGGAAAGTGGTAATAATGTGACCTTTGTCTACCACTGAAATCCATGACCTTTAACAAGACAGAGCACAGCTTCCCAGACCTGACTGTTCTCCACCTGGCTCTTTATTGGGCACTCTGTGTATCCATTCCCGTTTGGTTGATGGAGCTTCCACTAAGTTGGAGGTCTCACTAAGTGGCCCCTTTTGGTGCTCCTATAATGCTATTCTGTTAAGGTATGAGGCATATGTATGAAACTGACTTGTTTTCACGATTATTCCATTTCTGCCTTTCCTACCTCCCTGCAACTGGGTCTTAACCTCCCGAGGCCAAGAGGTAAATCTCACTAGTTTTTGCATTCATTAGAGTTCATCACAGCACTGGATCTGAGCTGAATTTAACTCCATATGGAATTACTAAGATCCTGGAAAAAAAGATATGCCAGTTTTACAGTTGTCTAGAAGTATCGCAATAAGAAAACTGTGAGAAGATTCCTTCTAGTGATGCCACTGAATGCGTAACATTCAGTAGTTGAGCTATTCATAAAACTAAGATAGCACTGGCTCTGTATTGAAATCACCTGGGAAGCTTTAAAAAATACTAATGAGTTGTTCTAACTCCAGAGATTCACATTTAACTTATCATAAGTAAATCTTGGAATCCAAATTTTCAGAAGATCCCAAGATAATTATAAGGTAACCACAGTTAAGTTATTGTTATAAGGAAACACTATTAGAAATGGCCACAGGAGGAGCCATTTGTAGCTTCAAGATCAAGAAGACTTCTGTTTCTATCGGAGTGATTACAGTGGGGAACTACTCCCCATGGAATCCCTGTTAGGGGAAACAGAGGAACCACTTAAGAGATCCACTGCTGTCAAAGGGAGTTAGTTGCTACCTGTCAGCATTCAGAACATCCTGTCCACACACGACCGAGGTTTCTTTTCTTCTTTCCTTTATAGTGAATGATACACTTAATGGGGGAAGCCCAAAGATCAGACATCTTCTCTGATGGCGGCTGATGTTGAGATACAGAGAATATTCAGAGGATGAGTTAAAACATTAAAAAAGACCTTGGATTTTATGCCAACCACCAGCTTTCCAAAGGAAGCAGATGAGTTTGGAAAAAAGTGAAGTCCATGTAGGGCAGATTAATTTAAATATTTAACTCAATTCTTTAGTCAATTTATCTAATAGTCAACTTAGAGTTGATGATAAAATTATTCTAGGATCAGCTTTAAGAACAATAATGCACAGGAATATTCTTTCTTCAATGTCTAGGCCATGCCATAATTTCCTCCTTGACTTGATCTATCTCCCTCCCTGACTGGTGGAGTGGAAAAGGTATGTGTTATGTGATCAGTAGGGTGGAAGGTACATTATCTTTTGGTATATATTGTTGCCTAACAAACCACTCCATGATTTAATGGCTTGAAACAGCAGTTTTTTCTTACCTGTCACAATTCTGTGGGTTAATTGTGCTTAACCGGCTGGTTCTTTTCTGGCATCTCCTGGACTTCAGTTAGCTGGAAGCTGGAGGTGACATCTCTGAAGGCTCCACAGGTCTCCAGGGGGACTAAGGTCCAGTTGAAGGGCTCAACGACAACTTGAACTTTACCTAACAAACACAAACAATGTAATCTAATTGTTTGTACCCCCATATTAATCTGAAATTAAAAAAAAAAAAGATCCAAGATCCAGTTGCAGGGAGATTAGAAAAGGCAAAAACCGAATAATCGTGAAAACGGCTGAGTTTAATACAATGTATCTCATACATTAAAAATAACAGAAGAAGAAAAATGCTAACACAATAATGTCACCTTGGTCTACAACTCAAAGCCAAGAGCTTTAGTAAGACGGAGCACAGCTTCCCAGACCTGTTCTCGCCTGACTCTTCATTCGGGCCTTTGCTTACACACTTCCTTCTTGACTGAGCCCTTGCGAACTCTCACTAAGGGGCCGATTTGGTGCTCCTGTAATGCTATGCCATTGATGTTCACATGGCTGGCTCCCATGCTGGCAGACACTCACATGCTGCCTGTCAGCTAGAAGCTGAACAGACAGAAATGCCAATTCCTGGGCTCTCAAAGTGACTTGGTCTCACAACATGATGCTGAGTTCTGAGACAGAGAGTCCTAAGGGCAAGTCTCCCAACAGGCAGGAAATGGAATCGTCAGTACGTTTAGACTTGGCCTTGAAGTGCACAGAATGTCACTTTTGCCTCATTTTATTGGTTAAAGGTGTCACAGTGCTTGCCCAGTTTCACAGGTAGAGAAAATTGTCTTTATCCCTTAATAGAAAAGCAGCTAACAAGTGGGATAGGAGAGGTTGTAACCATGCAGAAATACAATCCATCACTCAACAGTTCGGTTTTTAAATTTTTATTTCATTTGGTAGTTTTTTTCTTTTTTTGCTTTCATTTTTTATTTGCTAATTTGACCAGATAAATGCCACAAAGTTATTGAAGATTTCAAAATAAATGGTGCAATTCATGAAGTCATTAAGACAACATGTAAATTGCGATACTATGAGTTACTTTCATTTTGTTATGAAATCAGAAATAATAACTCTGAACTTCAAGAGTTTAGTATTTACATGAGGACTACAAAACTATTTTTTCTCTATTGTAATAACTTAGAGATTGATTTATCTTTTCAATAACGTCATTAGAAAGATTTTTGTTTATTATTAATCCTTTAAATATTCAGTATAATAGTACATTATGATAACTAGGTTATCTTATGTGGGAAGTGGGATATGTAGCAGGAAATTCGATTTATTGAAATATTTTATTTTTAAGGATAAAATTGTAATTGAAAGTTAATTTATTTTCATAGCTTTAGAATCTTATAAAGTGATGGAATGACCTCAGATCTCTCTCTTATTTTTGGAAGAAACAGACACACACACATATACACACACTCCTATACGTAGGTTACTGGGGGTATGTCTTCTTGGTATGTAAGAACAAATTTTGTTGGATTTATTACGCCAATAATTGCTGCATGTGGTCAACTGAGTAGTACTCTGGTATTTTATAATTGATGGGAAACTATAAAATTCCCACATAACTTTGTGTTGTGATAAGGCTGCAGAATGAAATATAATATACAATTGTTCAGTGGACAGTCATTCTTGACACATTTTTTCTATAAAAAGAAAAAAATAATGTAACTTGAATCTATGCTTTTTCTTTCCCATACCATCTTTATTTTTTTAATCCTCTGACCAGCTGAAGATATTTTTTTTTTACCATATGAGGGGATGGAAATAGTATTTGGGCTACTAATATGTCAAAATGATTGTGATTTAAAAAATGACAGTTTATGGGACAAAGAGTTACTCTCTGAAGTAGTATTTGGAGTAATTTGAGAATTGAGAGCATATAGGTCAAGATTGTTTTTGGCATATGGCAGAGAGAGAATCATTCTGAAAATAAGTTGATTTGTAAGGTCCAGATGAACACCGTGGGAATTGGAAGCCCAATCATAAAAACAATGAAATAAGAAATACTTTAGCTTGCACTCTCTTTTACTCAAAAAAATGTACCATGTCTTCTTAAACAAGCTTCAGACTTTAGTAATGTGCTTCTGTTGCCATCCTATGCCTTGGATTTCCTGAGCTGGAGGAGACCCTAGGAACACCTACTAGCAAGATGCCAGCCATATAGATGAAAAATTCCAAGTGGTCATTACTCCATCCAGTTTTCAAAGAGGAGAGGAAAAAAAGTATTCGCAATACTCAGTATTTGAAGAGCTAGTAAGAAAAATAACCAACGTATAAACTTTGATTAAAATATCAATGAATTGACAGGGATGAACATTTCCAATCAATTTGAAGTATGATTAAGTGGTTAGAAAAATATTATTTATTTCAAACTTTTTGAGGAGCAAATCAAAGTAAATTTTGTACCTTGGTGTGTTCAAGAACATGTGAATACACTAATTTTTTTTTTTTTTTTTTTTTTGGAGACAGAGTCTCAGTCATCCTTGCCATGGTGTCATAGCTCACAGCAACCTCAAACTCTTGGGCTCCAGTGTCCCGTTGCCTCAGCCTCCCAAGTAGCTGGGGCTATAGGCGTCCACCACAACACCCAGGTATTTTCAGGAGATGGGGTCTCTCCCTTGGACTGGTCTCCAGCTCCTAAATTCAAACAATCCACCTGCTTTAGCCTCCCCGATTGCTGAGATTACAGGCATGAGCCACCACACTTGGCACACTAAAAATTTTTAATTATTAATAATTTTAACAGCTTTACTGAAATAGAATCCAATCCCATATAATTCACTTACTTAAAATGTTCAATTAAATGTTTCTTTTTTGTATATTTCGTAGTGTAATGCGACCATTATTATTATCAATTTTAGAAGATGTTCATTAACCTTTCTCCCCTAAACCCCAGGCCCACTGGTATTTATTCCCTTTCCTCAGTCCTCACTACCTGCGGTAGGCAACCACCAGTGTACTTTCTGTCTCTACAGATCTACTTGGGACATTTCACTAAAATAGAATCACACAGTGTCATATTTTGTGACTAGTTTCTTTTACCTAGCATGAATAACATTTTCTGTGTTCGTCTACATTGAAGGATGTATCAGAACTTCACTCCTCTTTATTGCCAATATTCCATTTAGGGTTATGCCACATTTCATTTATCCATTTACGAGTTGCTGTTATTTAAATTCTTTCCACTTGCCAGCTATTATGAATAATGCTCTTGTAAACATTCATGAACAAGCTTTTATATGGACATAGATTTTCAGTTCCCTTAGGTATATACCTAGGAGAGTAATTGCTGGTCGTGTATGAATTATATGAAAGATTTTTCAGTTTGTATATTTTAATTGTAGTTGGATGGAGGGCAGAAAGAGAGAAAGAAAGAGAGACGAGAGAGAGGGAGAGAACCTAAATATGACAGGTGGAAAACAGGTGTCACCTGAAGAAGCACCAATAGCTCTATAGACAATGACAAAGAAAATAGGAGAGGCTGCCCATGTTGCATGGAGGGAAGGTATGCAGCTGAGACTTATTCTGCTGGCTAAATCTTATCCTTATGCATTGAATAGAGTTTTGGTTCTTTTCCCCCTTTGAGAGCATGAGAAAGGTATGAGACCTCTGTGTCCACACAAGCACAGGGCAAATGTCAAGGCTCTTTCTAAAAAGCTGTTAGGTTCATTAATTCATTTATTCACTAGTCTGTAAAATTTTGAGCACTTATATATGTTGCAAGTTCTTTTCCAGGTGATTGGGGTTCATCATTGAACAAAATAGACAAGTCTTCCTACCTTCAGGGAGCCTACCTTTTAGCAGGGTGTGGAAACGTGTGTTATGAAACCACTCTTCAAAATAATGGTTGGAAAAGGCAACATGGTATGTACACATTGACGTAAAGATATCCAGTTAAAAAAAAATACACCCCTAAATCTTTTACTGAAATAGAAATCTGTTATCTAATCAATCAACTAATTATTCTATTGATATTAAGTAAAAATTTAAAATCCCCACTCATGTGACCTTCCCCTACGTCATTCTTCAGCAATGGTATTTGCTTCCATGCATTTTATAATTAACCATAATTCCCTGGTCCTATGAGGTTCCCAATTGTAAGATACACTGTTCAAATGCTAATATTTTAGCAAAGGTATATTAATAAAAGACACATTATCAGCGTAAATGTACACACTGATTGCAAGAAAACTTTAGGGAAAACGAGTTTCTCAGATCTGAATAAATGCAGTCTATAC